>CAAKHB010007030.1:8410-26633 GCA_901007665.1 Aeoliscus strigatus
TGTATATCGTTTAAAAGCATCTCACATCAGAATCTATCATATCACAATAGAAAAGCTGTTGTTACAGTTCTCTGATGAGTTTCTCTCTCATGTGCAAACTGCTGTGAAAACACGTTTCTGAACCTGAAAATATGCTCAGTTTTTGTCTAACCCCTCTCTGCCTCCCCCTCCCTCTGAATGCCCATGAGATACTTTGGGGACAAATGTCCACATGCATTATCTGCAAAGGTGCAATTGCATTTGCAAGCTTTGGTGATAATGTGTTATGCAACCATGTTTCCTCCAGTGCTGTAACAGCCTCTGTCTCTGTGGACCCGTGAATATTTTGGATTACCGTCCTCAGGCCAGTGTATTCCCGCTTTTCTCCTTCAAGGAAGAGAATGTGCCCATTTCCTCCCTCGGTACAACTGTTTTCACTGTTTAATCGTATTAAATTACTAATCCCTGCGGTGCACAGTGCAAAGGACCAGTGTGAGAAACACTGCTGGGCTCTGTTGTGGCTCGGCTGCGCAGGACGAGGTTACCTGGGTCCCGTGATTATACCCGAAGCTGAAACCTTTTAATCTTCTTGTCATGACTTTACATGGCAGATGGCCGTCAGTGACATGGCTGCTGGGACATGTAGCCCACAAAACAACTACTGCTACTGTGTCAGTTTGAGATGAATCGTATTGATTGTCTGGGCCTTGTTTGTTTTCTTTGGGACACATTGATGTCAGATTTATGTGTGTTGAACACCGTGTCATTATCCATTCAACTTTGAAAAGCGTCTCCACCCTGCCTGTCATGTACAGCGATGTGTTACAAGTTTTGCTGAACTGCCTGTGAGACATTTTGTAAACTCCATTAACAGGTTCCTAAAGTACGCATATTCTTTATGATCCCTCTGCAGCCTACCGAACAGATGACGGGAAGCCGTGGGTTTTACCAGTGGTGAAAAAGGTGGAAAAGATCATCGTCCAAGATGACTCGTTGAACCACGAGTACCTGCCCATCCTGGGTTTGCCTGAGTTCAGGTCGTCCGCTTCCAAGATCGCACTGGGAGATGACAGCCCAGCTATCCGGGAGAACAGGGTCTGTACATGAAGTACAAGTTTTTGTGCTGTGGACTAAAACCATCACTGTTCCATTCAGTGTATGTTTGGTCTCTTGCTGCCAGGTGGGAGCTGTTCAGTGTCTGGGTGGGACGGGTGCTCTGAAGATGGGTGCAGAATTCCTTCGACGGTTCTACAATGGAAGCAACAACACCAAGACCCCTGTCTACGTGTCTGCACCCACCTGGGGTACACACACACACACACACACACACCAGAAAGGGTCTTCCTATCAGTTCCTGTAGAATTCCTCTAACCTTTCATAACCTACAGTGTCTCCCCAGAAGTGTAAGTATTGATCGTTCAGGGGGATGAGCCAAGTCCTCCCAATGGGACTGTGCAAGCAGGTGTGTGTCTGCACACAGGCAAACACACATCTCTGCACACAATCAATCAAGGACTTTGATCCCTGAAGCCTGTTCAATCAGGGTCTTTGTGGACTTTCGACTCTGGATGTGAGAGGAGTTTTCTGTTGTTAAATGCCAGTTTATGTCAGTATTTATCTTCCGCAGCAGTAGAGAGACACAATTAATTCATTACACTAGTAATATTACTTCCCTCACTGGCCTGAATGTTATGAACTTAATACATTCATACATTATATTGCACATAATATATTTCAGTAATGGCATTCACTTTTTTCCATCCAAAAGTAAATTCATACAACCTCACGTCAGGGGCTCAGCGGCGACCTGCCCGATTTGTAATCCAGCAATTATCAGCAGGAAGTGTAATAATATAACAAGGACTACTACTTGTTTTTAAAGGACATATGAGGGATGAATTGTTTGTTTCAGAAAATCACAATGCTGTGTTTGCCAATGCCGGCTTTGAGGACGTCCGCCCGTACAAGTACTGGGACTCAGAGAAGAAGGGCCTTGACCTGGCTGGTTTCCTTGGTGATTTGGAGGTAAGCAGTGAGTCTGTGAGTATGTCGGGTCTGTGCAGAGGTCACATCTGCCTGGAATATTCTTAACAAGAATGTCAGTCATTTGATAAACAGGGATTTGATACCACTTCTGTTCCCTGAATCAGATTCACTTTGTGTGTGTGTGTGTACTGTGCGCATTTGTTGTGGTAATAATTGTTATGGTAATGTGTTTATTGTGTTTCACCTTCACGATTCCTCTGTTGTCTTTTAAGTTATCCTCATGTTCTCTCACAAGGCACACTTGTACTTGAGATAGTTGTTGGTGTGTAAACCTTGACTCTTCGTATGTATACAGTATGTTTTCTCGTGATAATCATACTTTGAGACGTGAAACTAGGTAAATTACTTTTATTACAAGTCATTTCGGGTCTTTTCCATCTCAAGTCAAGAATTGCTTTGGCAGCATTAATGTGTGAACGCACCTGTAAGAACCACAGCGTCACACAGCTGCTTCCTACAGACGAGCTCTGAGGTGTGAGGGAAAGTATCTGTGGCGTTGGTGGTCGTCAGCCTACACATCTTTTTGATAAAAATGTACTCCATTTGTTCCCCCAGAGCTGTCCGGAGCGCTCCATCTTTGTCCTGCACGCCTGCGCCCACAATCCAACCGGCACCGACCCGACACGGGAGCAGTGGAAGCAGATCGCTGACGTTATGATGGTACTGAAACACTCTAGATGCATCAGTGGATTACTGTAGTGGATATGTTGCATATGACTACATTTGATCACAGGCATGTGATTGTTGCGCTCTGATATGTTGTTTGTGGCCAGAAAAGGAAGCTGTTTGTTTTCTTCGACTCGGCGTATCAAGGATTCGCCTCAGGCAGTCTGGACAAAGACGCCTGGGCTGTTCGCTACTTTGTCTCCCTGGGCTTTGAGATGTTGTGTGCCCAGTCATTCTCCAAGAACTTCGGCCTCTACAGTAAGTGAGAGTCCGTCAGGGCTGAGATGTGCCGTTCTGCCTTCATGTCCTCTTGAGACAGAAGAAGACGACATGGAGGACAATGTTGTGTCAGTGTGATAACACAGGAGCCCAGAGAAAAGTCCGTCCTCTGGACTTTGCGCTAGCATTAGCCCAGTTAAGCTAGCTTATGTGGTGATTTTGTGGAGATATTCTGTAGTTGTATTTAGGAGCTGGTAAATCCATTCACATGATGTGTATTGGTGTGTATTTAAAGGGCGGAGGCGGAGCAATTACGTTTACAATATTGCCTCCTGATTATTTTTTTCCCCCCGCCATCAGATGAGCGTGTGGGTAACCTGACCATTGTGGCACGAGATGCTGACAACCTGAAGCGAGTTCTGTCCCAGATGGAGAAGATCGTCCGGACCACCTGGTCCAACCCTCCATCCCAGGGAGCTCGCATCGTCGCCGTCACTCTCAACTCACCTGAGCTCTTTGCCGAATGGTCAGCGCTCACGGCTGCGAGGGTTGTAACATTCGGAATGATGTCTTTTCTAACGTGCTGTTTCTTGGCTCAGGAAGGACAACGTGAAGACCATGGCTGACAGGGTCCTGCTCATGAGGGCTCAGCTGAAAGAGAAGCTCCAGGCTCTGGGGACACCGGGGACATGGGACCACATCACTGAGCAGATCGGGATGTTCAGCTTCACAGGCCTCAATCGTGAGTACTTGATCTACACACACATACGTCGTGTACTGTGATCCAGTGCACACGCTGTTCTTCTTAAGCCACATTCTGTTTCACGCAGCCAAACAAGTGGAATACTTGGTGAAGGAGAAACACATCTACTTAATGGCCAGTGGTCGCATCAACATGTGCGGTTTGACCACCAAGAACATCAGCTACGTGGCTGAGTCCATCCACGACGCCGTCACTCACGTCCAGTAGTTGTAGCTCCTCACTTCCTCCCCCTGACCGATGTTTGTAGTCACCATCCTGATTTGGTTACCTGAACATGAACTCTCAGCTATTCACCATCTTCAGCCCTTGTGGTCAAATCCCTGCTCAGTCTTCTTCTCTTGCGCGCACACATCTACACCCCTAAAACAGTAAATCTGTTTCCTGTGGGTGTCCGATTGCGTTTGGATACAGTTTATCAGCACTCATTTCATACTCGGGTTGGTGTGAGGTTTGAGCACTGTTTAATGTCCAACTTCATTCATTCATTTATCCATTCCAACAGTTGGTAAACTTAATCCAACCTAGTAATAGGGAGGTAGGAAGGATAACATGTAACATCACCAAGTGTTGCTATGGCGTCAGGGATGCATAACCACCTTGTTAGCTGTAAATCCTGTCACATACATAAGACACTTGAAAGTGTCAAAACAGTGTTATGTTGAAGGTTTTTACATTACATTATATATACATTTCTATCAATGAATGGTTAGATGACTTTGAAACATTTCAGCAATGTTTTTGTTCTAATAAACCTACTTTACAAATAATTTACAAATAGAACAAATTAGATTTAAAAAAAAAACAACAAAAAAATGCTAGGGCATCAGTGGTCGGTCAGATTGTTTTTGCGAACAGCCTGAATTTGACAGTTCACTTTACTCCTGAACAAAATCACATCCTTTTTCTGATTTTAAAGACTTTTTGTGTTGTTTTAATTTGAACATACCCATGTTTGGAGTAGAAGTCGGAGCCTGACGCCCTCACGGGATGACAATTTATACACTGAACTTTGTGCAACAAGAAACTAGTAACTGAGCCAAATTGAGCCAGGTCAAGGTTTGAAGCACTTCTAGAACTTCTAGAGGTTTGCACAGTAACTGGAGTCGCCCCCTGCTGAAGGACAGACAGAATGCAGCTTTTTTGCATTGGCCTAACTTTTCTGAGTCAGGAGCTTTTTTCTGCCGTTTACTCAGTCTATTCTAGTCAGATACAAAGTAAAAAAGTCTTCTCAAGGACATTTTAACCTGAACTATGTCATTTATCAGCCTAATTACCTCACATATAATCTCTATTTGTGCAGTCCGTTCGTGCACAAATGATGCTGAACTGCACGAGCAGCTGCTCTGGAATCATCTCAGTATGTTTCTGCTGCCGGCTGAATGTTCAGATGTTTCTGGGTCCGTCAACCTGCCGAGTGTGCGGAGTGATTGTCTGATTGTCATTGCACTATTACGTAACAGTCGACAGAAGCACGCTAATGATCAACCAGTTTGTTATCAAATCACTGTGAACAGTTCACCATCAACGCACTTTCACTGTGGAACAGTTGCAGCTCTGGATTTTTTGATGCGATGAAGGAATTATTCCAATAAACAAGTACAAATAACATGTTTGGACAGTTTTCATTCACAATGCACTTCATAGTAGTTCAGGTTTTTTTTAAGTAAACTGGACAAATATAAAAAGTGCAAACAAAAATAGCCCAGAATTGTACTTCAGACAGTTTAATTACCTCTATTTTCTTTGGGTAAGTTACATAACATAATTACAAAATGCTGCTGAGGTTTATTTGCCAACAGTGTATCATCCCTTTTTCATAAATCTGGAAAATAAAAGGAAGGCAATTTTTCTGAAAACCAAACTGCTTCGCCCCCCCCAGTTCCCCTTGTGTGGTTTGTGTACATACAGGGGTCAATGTGACGAGCTCAGCAGTGCAGCATCCTTTGTACCTCCATAGCTTCAGCTGGCAGATGACATGTATCACTGACCCCAAACAAAAAAAAAAAAGACCTGGTGGTTTGACGTCAAGCTTGCGTCAGTTTTCTTGCGTCTTTCATATCTCTCTTCTTAAGCAGCACAACTGACTGGCTACACAATGCAACATGGTAAAATAAGGTCACAGTTGCTGCAGCCAACATCATCTGAAATGACTATTCCTTCACTGCAGTACTTGGTGTTTTTTGTCAGAACAATGTCTTTAAAGTTTCCTCTAGAGAGCATCCTCCTCAGTGTGTGCAGTCACCTTCGACATCCCCTGTGGCTCGTCGCCAATCATTTCTACTCCGTTCGCTCTCTAAATCTCTAACAGTCATATACTGTATATATATATCTAAGGATCTTTGTGAGGTTCATATATATGATTGACAGTAGCGTGACATTTCTCTCAGTGCCCAGACGTTTCTGCAGGATTGCTCACTCATGCGTCCCTTTGACTCGTCATGCATACGGAAAGCAGGGCTTTCTAATTCTACAGCACAGGAAGAGCAGCATCGACAAACATGCAAATAGCAAATAGTTTTTTCTGAAGAATCCCCACGTTAGAACCTCCCTCCCAAGACAACTAGACTGTTTGGACTAATTAGTGCACTTTTACTGACCCTGTGGTGAGTTCCTCCATCACATGTTCTGCTTATCGCAATTCACAAATAAAAGTCATGTTGTAAATGTTGACAGACTACACTGAGTATGTCAGTATCACTACAAACAGCTGCGTATGTGGGTCAAACAATGTCAGTGCTTCCCTCCAGACGGAGGCGGGCCGGAGCGATGAGGTGGCACAGACAGTTTGAAAAGAGATTTACAGTGACAATATGGAACAACACAGAATGGGGAAAATTAGGTTTGTCTGAGGATGGATTCAAGCCATTCACGTAACCATGATATTGCTATTTTTCAGTTCACATTTGGTAACTTGGGCACTTCATCATAAAAACCAGGTAAGAAACTGTCATTTCCAGTATTTTCAAATTCAAGGCTGAGAGTATCTTATGGCTCGTTTATGTAATCAACTTTTCTTTTGTAAAAATTGTGCTCCTCATATGGCGTGTCGGCAGTAGGTGGCACTCTTCTGGTAGTTCCCTGTGCAAACAGCACTCCTTAACAATATATGTATATATATATATATATATATATATATATATATTAAATACTATTGTCTGGACAAAGGAGAAGGTCCAAGCTGGCTCAGGTATTAATGAGAGTCTCCTGTTCCTCCCTGTCTGTCAGATCCACAGGTGAGATGAACACACCACCTGCTGAGCTCTGGTCAGTCCAGTGTAGTTTTTCCAGATGTGTCCCTGGTTCAGTCACTGAGTGTGTGCAGTCAGGCAGATGTGGAACAGACCTGAGAATCACCAGTAGCTACAGCAGATAGGAATCTCAAGCTCCTGCGAGAGCTGCCGGAGCGATGAGGGAGTCGAGGACGGGGCGGTCGGTCAGTGAGGAAAACTGGTCGGCGATGGAGAGGAGGGGTGTTTGTTCGTTGCTCCTCCTCAACGTAACTGTGCTAGCTCGTCACCGGTGGTTGCTCTGGACCTTCTTCCAAACTTTTATCACCATCGCGAGACTTTTTCCTCCGCTTGTTACCTAGAAACAGAGAACATGCTGGAAGTCTGACATAATCACTTGCCTAGATTTGCTTAATTTTGAGTAATTATTCACATCTAATCGGTGCAGGGAACAGACAGAAGGAAATGAGTCAGCGTTTTGAGAGGAACATCTGGAGAATCTGAAACAAGAAGGTGGAGGTGGACCTGTTGCTAGGATACCCGCCACAGCTGACGGCGTGTGTGGGTGCGCTGTCACAGGGCTCGTGGTGACAAACGGCTCACTCACTCAGTTTATGCAGAAGCTTTTTGCCAATGTTCTCGTCTGAGCTGGACAGAGACCGAGAGCTGATGAGGGGGGAGGTGGACGGCTGAGACTCTGGAGGCACATCTGAAAGAGGGAGAACGTCGAGTGAGCTGAAATGACGGCCAGAGTAGATGACGCAACTCAGCACGGCTCATTTCCCAGAGCTGACAGACTTTTTAAAGCTAAACCAGCTGTATCGGTGTGGCACCATTCAACACTGAACATTTGTGTTTTATCATGCCCTGCATGCATGCGCTAATGAGCATCACCGACCGGATGATGACATTTGGTGCCCAGAGTTCATTGAAGTGCAGCAACTTACAGAAATATCAGAACTAATTAACTAGTCTCAATTGGAAATGAAATGACAGAACACCATCAATCAGGAATTTGGTAACCATACCAGAGGGTCACCTAGGCAACCATGTGAAGTATTATGTCACCAAGAAAGTGAAATGCAGCAGGCTAAGTCTCTGCTTTATATATATATAGACACACATATATATGGAATATTACAATTGTAAGAATCTGGGAATGTGTATGAATTAATTTTCTCAGGTACTTGTTAGTATTCTTAAGAGCGTTCACCATTTTCCCCGTAATTTTCTGGCCGGTCCTCGTGGATGTAGGGGATCTCATCCATGCGGAGGAACACGGTATCGTTCGGACTCCTCTGGCCATCGGATTTACTGCCTGAGAAGAGAAATAATGAGCCCAATCAGCACCAAACTGTTTTATGTTGACGCGTCGCTGCAGCGGAGGCTACTATCATTCGACGGATAGGTTTCAGTCGGTGGTGTTTTGATGCTCAGTGGATTCAGACTTGTATTGACAACCAACCGAACCATCTGGCTTGTGATTCTTCCCGGACACACCAACTGAGTGATGCACATCACGAGAGCAGATGGTATGTGAGAAATCCTTTAAGCCCTAAAACCAGTGCTGATTGGTGGATGCAGGAGTTTTTGAGAGGACGGCTGACAGACGTCACCACGTTCAGTCCCTCTGGATCGAACTTAAATACTGGAAATCATCACGAACCGGCTTGAGACTTTACACACTTTTAAACACATTAAACACGGTTTAATAGTTCGTTTCTAGATTAGATATGAGCTCTCATGACCTTTCACACTTCAATTAATTTCTCCTTCATAATTTTTTACACATTAATTAATCTCCCAGTAGTGACCAGAAGGAAATTATCATGTTGCCTGTCGCACAATTAACCTCCCAACCTCACTTATATTAAGTACACACACACACACACACACACACACACACACACACACACACACACACACAGGGTCAAACTGAAGAAGAACAGATTCGGTTGTTGGGAAAGACAATTTCTTACAGAAAGGAAGGGAGAATACTCACAAGATTTTCACAATAAAATGAAGGTTCGGTACTTACGAACAATCCGGTTTCTCGCATTGAGTTGGGAGGTGTTGCGAAGGCCACCGTGGGGGTGAAGGTGCGCGAGGCGTGCCAGTCCCAGGCGGGTGTGAGTGTGTGTGAGGGGGAGGGCGATGCTGTGCGAGCGGGCCTCTGGGACTGCCGGTCTCCCTTTAGCATCTGGGTCCACCTGGTCTGGGGTCTGCGGGGAGCTGTCCATCCTTGTGGCTGTTAGGGCGTTCTGGTAGTGGTTCCTGGTGATCTGGAACATGTTGCAGGTGAATTCATGAGTATGGGGTCGGAATTTGTTTTTACCGCGAAGGAGGCAAGCCAGCTCTGTCTTTACTTTTTACCACTGTTTCCCTCTGGAGGGCGCCACAGAGCAGCTCTCACCTCCAGACCAAAGGACAGACTCAACCCAGATTTATGTCACGAATCACACAGATTATTTTGATTCTTTCATTAGAACCAGACAGATGTGCAGTGATTTTCTGCGATCTGTGATTTATTCTTCTTGGAATGTTTGGGAGCATGTGTGCTTTTGTTCAGGCAGCAAAATTCTTTTGTATTGTATTTTATACAGTATATGACTCCAGTGACTTTGTAGGAAAAGGAGGAGGAGAAGTGAAGGTCCATTAGTAAAAGCTGGACTGTTTTCCTGGTTGAAATGGAGCTTAATTATCCCTGTGATTAAAGGAAAGAGGAAGTATTAAGGGCCAAGCGAGACGCAGGATGTCTGTGTTCGGTCAAGAATCAGGGATTAAGACATGTCAAAGGCAGCAGGCTGCAGCACAGGAAGACTCTGGTGACATTTGAAGATGAAATGTGCTGCAGGGATTTCCTCTTCGTGTACTGTCACATGTGTCGTTTGCATTCGTCACCTTAATGATCTGCAGGTCTGTGAGTTGTCGGACTGAGTAGTCTGGTAAGTAGACTCCTCCCCCCATGAGCTGACCCACGCTGCCGCCGCTCAACAAGGAATCTGATTGGTTCAGACCACTGCTGCGAGAACTGTACCTTTGACCTGTGTGGAGATGAGAAACTCTTAACTGGCAACATTCATACGGTTACATTTCTAATGTGCTCAAGTTCTGTTCTGGGCTGGAGGGAGCGCACCGAGACCTTCCTCCTGGAAAGTGAGAGGCTGAGAGGCTGAGCATGTTTTCTTGGGAGCAGCAGCAGCACGCATCGAAGAGCTTTGATCCTGTCAAGTCAGGAAGGCTGGAAGGATTCTTCATCATGAACAAATCAACAACCGGGTTTCTTCAAAGTGAACACAACCGAGTTTGTTCTTTTGGTGCTGCTCTGGTATCCACTGTGGATGAACAGGGACACATGTCACATACTCTGAGACACGTTAACACTGTCTATGAAGCTTTGATGGCCGGTGGGTATCCTGCCAGGTCCTCCAGCGAAGGACTTGGAGAGGATTCAAGAGCTCGAGTCAGGAGTCACTGTCTGTGAGTCAACACTCAGCGTGGACAGGCAGGTCTTCAACAACGTACCGACAAAACACGGAGGTGTGGACTGTACTACACAAGTCTGGAAGATTCATCCGACTGGGCTCAGATCAGGTCTCAGATTAGACCCAGCAGGGAAGTTAGACCTTCTACAGAGAGAAGGGGTTATTTCTCAGGAGGCATAGGAGAGAAAATGATGGAACAATGCAGGCAGGAACGGTCGTAGAAATAATAAGGGGACGCCATGGCCACAAGAAATATAAACCCAGGCCAGGATAATAGATCTAAACAGCTCCAGCAGCATAGTAGATCTTTGTCATAGAGTTTGAGGTCAACTAATCACAGAGTTGAGAATAGAGTTAAATCTAAAAAGTGTTTACATATACAAAAAGGGAAGTTCAAACACACACACACACACACACACACACACACACACACACACACTGGCAGAGGAAGCGGGTTAATACTGTAGTTATTCTGTCTGGTCTCCCCAGTAGATTTATGTTCTCTGGACCCGTTGGATGGAGACCTGGAACACAGCCACCTGTACGGGGGCTTGTGGGGTCAAAGACAAAGTGATGCTATTTCTCTTCATCGTTTATTTCTACTTCGGATCAGCTATATGTTTACCAGCACGCGCTGATATAAATAGATGATAATGCCGGATTTTCACGGTTTGTGCAGCAGAATGCACAGCAGCTCTGTTCACAACTCACTTATCACTGCAGTGTGACAGTCACAGCTGAGCAGATGTCACGTGTTCTCACACACGTTACCTCCAGTGGTCATTTTTACTGAAGCAAGACCGACAGGGTTGAAAATAGAAGCACTGGTAGTTACAAAGGCTCTTTCTGTCCGGGATTTACAGTTATGAATGTTTTCTGAATGTCTTTGGTCCTACCATGAACATCAGACATGGGAGAAACACGCAAGCCCTTTGTGACAGAAGAAGATGGTGGAGGGAGAGGGAGAGCCTTTCTGCTTACTCTGCAGCTTTAGCTGGATTTCCTATAATCCTGGTCAGGTCATGTTCTTCCACTGGGAAATTCTCTGAAATTGTGATTTTTAATTACTTGGTTCCCCGAGCTGCTGCTGCTGCTGCTGCTCTGGCAGACCGATGTACACGCAGATACCGGCGGTGAGCATTAAAACTAGAATTATTCTCAGACTGTTATTGGCTCAGTGAGAGCGCACATACTGTACTGTAGGTCTGTTGGACATGTGTGCACTGACCTATAGGCAGTGGTGGGATGAGTGCTGGCATTCCATAGTAGGAAAATGCTCCATTTTCAAAGCGAAGCGCCTCCTTTCCGATCTCGACCTCCACCCGTCCCTGCAACGACAGCACAGCTGGTCACATGGATCTACGCCACGTCTAATGTCACCGCTTAAAAACGTAACTCGTGATGGAAAAGCAGCAATGGGGTTTGTTATTTACCTGCAGAATCAGGACGAAGTAGTCCACGGGCTTGTTTCTCTGGAAGAGGTAGTGCTGAGGAGCCAGTTTGCTCTTGGGGTCGAACTTGAGCTCCTGCACAACACTGGGATGTTTGATGAGCCGGAGCAGGATCTTCTCTGACAGGTGACACGGCCGGAACGGCTCCACCTCTGGCAGATGGATGCATGTGGACGACACAGAACAAGCATCATCATCATCATCATCACTGTGTACTCCACAATTCACAAGTGCTCCGATGCAAGGACCTTCTAACCTGTAGCCAAGAAGCGATGTGTCGCCAGCAGCAGCTGAGGCGAGATCTTCACCCTCAGCTCGTTTTCAGACAGTTTGAAGATAGAAAAGTCCTGCTTCTTCCTCTCATGGTTGGAAACTCGCCTTTTGGTTCGATTGTCAGCTGCGTCGAACAAACCGATGCGTACATGTAAATAGCTGGAAATGGGCAATACGTTGTTTTTCAAACCACACAAATGCAGTATTGTTCTCACTGACGGATTAAATACTGCGCCGGGATTTCTATTCATGTTTTCATCACTGGGCATAATAATGAAGCTTTGGGTTATCCAGTGACATCAAGAGGAGCTTCTATTTGATAAATTGACTTATCCTCTGTAGATGTGACGTCTACTTAATATATTATATTGCTGTAAATAAGCCACAGCTGCAGCAGGAACAGATGGTGCTGTAAGTGCCCACAGTGCCACGTCTGAAGAGATTAGCTCCCCCGCGCTATTTACACACATAATTATGTACATGCACTCACACACATGCACAAATCCAGCATGAACGCTCACCAACGTGAACTTATGACAGCGTTACATACATCACCCGTAATTAAAACTGTAAGATGCTTTGAAATATAATTATCCAGACTTACAGGAAAGAGTTTCCTAAATTGTGGTTTGAATTGGGATGTCGGAGCATGAAACGATTTGGCAAATTAGATCAAAAGGAGTTTGGCACTTGAATTCATTTCCATGGAGTCTTTTAAGCCAATTAAAGATGAACGGATTTTGGCGATTATCTCTGCAACTGGGCCATTTATTTACATCATTTAATTACACATCGGCTGGGAACAATAGAGCAGAGAACTCAGGAGCGAGAGGAAGAGATTATTCACGCAATAGTCCAGCTGCTTAATTATCTCTGTCTGTTGAATTCATCCATTTTTTTTTCATGTGTTGGACCACAGAGCAGATCAGCCTGCTGTGAGATAATCTATCCAGTCTGGTGGCTGGAATATAGAAGAATTGATTTGCAGCTGATGCAGCAATGACCGTGTTTTTCATACTTCTTCTCATACGTACTGTACAAATCCGTCTCATCCACTATCTCAGACTTGATGATCTCTTCTATGACGTCCTCCAGCGTGACGATGCCCATCACCTCGTAGAAAGGGTCTCCCTCCCCTTCATTGTTCACCCTCTGCACCACGGCCAGGTGGGATTTACCTGCAGAAAGACACACACGGTGAGTCCTTGCACGAGTCAACAGCCTTCAACTAAGATGAACATCAGCAATAACACACCAACTGAGGCCGAGGCGGCATAAATACGTGCAAATGTTTGACGCATGAATGGGATGTTTCTTGAGCGTCAGGACTGCCCCTGTGTGCATCGGTGACTCAGACGACATGTAAGTGGGTATTTGGGGATTAGTCTGGAGACACTTTGACAGTTGGGAAAACTTGGCTCTTACGTAAACGCGACCATTACGCAATCAGTCTGGGGATGCCTGCATCTGCTGACTCCACTGCCCAATGCAGCCACCACCTCACACACACACACACACACACACACACACACACACACACAAAAACTCAATTCACACATCCATGAGCAGCGCCGCTGGAAGTTTGGCTCAACTTGACAAGCCTGCCGGATGCAATGATCCACAGCTGCGTCTCTGGAGCGAATCAATAATGTGACAGGAAGTCGACATGGACACAAACCTCGAGCATCGGGGAGAAGAGCGGGAAAGTGCCATCTAATATTACCGACCCAATAATGCACCGCCTAAAACACTAACTAGCTATTAAATATAGATTTTTTTTTTCAAATATTCAAAAGCTTCAAAATGTCACTAAAAATAGAATGTGATGTCACATAAGTAGATGGCCACATAAGTTATCTAACTGAACCTCTGATGTCACTGGAACACATATCTCCAACCTCACTTTGAGCAAAATCAGTGTCTCCTAGGAGATGGGATGATTTAAGGGATCATCGCCAAGGGATAAAGTGGATCAAACCCTTTAATCCATTGGAACACACAAAAAAACCCCACGATGAATTACAGACAGGAAGCCATCGCCAAACATTGATGTCTGGCTCCGTGAGATTGGCTGCGATGATGAGGTCACGTCTGAGAAAAGGTCAACTTGTCTAAAGAGCTCAGGTGAGTCAGTCGTGAATTGGCCCTCATCTGCTGATGTGCCCGGGCAACACATTACATCACTCATATGTTACATAACACTCTGGCAGACACACACACACACACACACGCCCGAGGTAAAACTGGGTCTGCAAATGTTGCAAATGTTTCTGGTCCATTAGTTTCCAAGATTCCTCCAGTCTATGTTTGAACTTGGTGCATTGTGACATGTCATCATTTGTTTTCATATATTATCATACATGTTCATTCACAATGTTTTGAAGATTTTTTAGCGCCGTGTCATGAAAGTAACGCCTTTTCTTCTTGTGACCCTGTAGGTGCAGAGAACTGGACTCCGTTCCTTCATTCTAACCAATCACCCATCTCAGTAGGACATTAGAGCAGCTTCCAGAACGGCTTCCTGAGCAGCGGGAACCTTCATGAGAGGAAAGGTCACAGCTGAATTTTTCATGATTGCTCCACTGGCTGGGAGTGGCGACGTCCTGCGGAGAGGAAGGCGCTTCAAAATCACTGCAGGCAGGCAATTAGGTCTGCATCCTTCCAAAGGTGACCCAGGACCACAGAGGACCCGCAAAGCAGTCCGTCATAATCCTGACCAAGATGACGCCATGGCCCTCCTGACCTTTGAGTGGCGATCTAATTTATGACCCCAACAAAGTCGCTCTCACATCCCAACCAGACCTCCTGAGCTCTTTTTGTCAGTGAAACAGCTTTACATCTTAATCTGTGCAAACATAAGCCAGGGACATGCTTATGTAATATATCATTCCAGTTTCTCCTCACAGGTCTGTGTTTGGACTGATCCTGTGTGTGTGTGTGTGTGTGTGTGTGAGAGTGAGTGGGGGTAGTTTGGGTTGACTGCTGCTGAGCATCGATCCAGAACCGCAGTCAGTGTTATCACTGGATCCCCAGGGAGAGGCGGGAACAGATGACTGTGTGAGGCTGAGTGTGACAACAGAGGGAGTTCTTCTTCTCAGCTGGCTGTGACTTCATGCAGGCAATAGAGACACAGAGGTGGAAGTGACTTTCCCTGGATTAACGCTAGAGTAACTCCATCCCTGTGGACTCTGACCTCTGCATGACCTGCACTCACTGTGACACTGTATTAGGTTTCACACATGTCTCCCACCACTGGGGATGTCCGGCGCCAACTGAGCCGACAAGCTGATGAACACACTCACTCTAAGTACACATCCACCTCAAAGGCAAAGTGCCTACGAGGTGATGGAGCTTCGGTTCTTCTGGCATCTTGAGTAAATCTAAATTTTAAAGAGCGAAATATGCACCGCCTACTTTTTTCCATCCTGATCTCTGTGGGCTGTTACCTCTCTTGAATTCATCCAGCATCACATCCAGCTTGGTGTCACTGAACACGCAGTGCATGGGGTGTTTGTAAAACTGGGTGATTGTCTTCAGCGGAGTGCAGTCGTCTGGATCCACGAAGGCCAAGTCCTTGACGAAGAGGATGTCCACGATGTTGGAGCGCTCGTTTTCATACACCGGGATCCTGGTGAAGCCGCTCTGCATCACGTCGGACATGGTGCAAAAGTCCAGCACCGCGTCCGAAGACAGCATGTAGCAGTCGGACAGCGCCGTCAGCACGTCCTCCACCGTCTTGGTCCTCAGCTCCAGAGCTCCCTGGATGATGTTGAGCTCCTCCTTGACCAGGTCGTGGTACGGGTCCGTGACGCGCAGCATCGCCACCAACTTCTCCCTGGTGTAGAAGCTGCTGATCTCTTGGTGTAACATGATGTCCAGGATCTTGGAGACCGGGTAGGCGATGGGGAAGAACAGCAGCATGAGCAGGCGGGTCGCGCACAGGGTCTTGGAGGCGATGGCGAGGCTGTGCCTGGACGCGACGGAGTGAGGTAGAATCTCCCCAATGAAGAATATCCCCAGAGTGCATGACGCAGTGGACAGGGCTGTCATTCCTAAAATCTGGCACATCCACACCACGAAGCATGTGTTGGTGAGCACGTTGCCCAGCACCACCGTGCAAAGGATGTAGTTGCCATGTTTACGCACAGACTCTATTTTCCGTGCGTATTTCTGCTCCTTGTCGGTGCCGCTGTTCTGTAGGACCCGAAGCTCCACGGGGTCCAGCGCCAGCATGCTGATGTTGAGCCCGCTGCAGAGCGCAGAGAGCCCCAGCAGCAGCACGGACACCCCCGCCTGCAGCCACACGTCCGCCCCCGGGGGTCTCTCCACCACTGCCAGCCAGAAGTCTCTGGTGCTGAAATGTTCCCATTTCACCCCATCGAAGGCGCACATGGAGTAGTATTTGATGAGCTCGCCTCGGCGCAGGTCTTTGGCAAGTAGCTCCACCAGAACGGAGTTGTGACTCGAGGTGGATCTGAAGGAACCCAGCAGCTCGATGTCAGAGCTCCGGGCGTTTTCCTGCTCGCAGGGGTTCCCTCTGGACTGGGGCCGCCTTTCCGCGCTGTCCCCGCTGTCCCCACCGTCCCCACCCGGTTCCTCTATGAAGGCGATCCACGGGGCGGTGGGAGCCGCGTCAGGTCTGACGCTGGTGTTCTTCTCCGCAGCTGGGGATGCGGAATAGTAAACCCTCAGCACGAAGCGGGTCCCCTCGGTCGCCTGCAGAACTCCATGCTGCACGGACAGCTCCCCGTTTTGGGTGTCTTCTGGACGGACGCCGAGCAGCGCCGCCGTCGGGACCGCAAGAGCGCATAGGGTGGCGGTCAGAAAGAGGAGAGACAGCCGGGGAGGATGCGGGATGCAGCGGGGAGCATCCGCAGCATCCGCAGCCATCGTGCTGAGTGAACTACTGAAGGACGTGGGAGAAGTAGGTCACGTGGTTTGTGGACGGGGAGGACGGAGCAGCTGGGTGGCCATGAAGCCGAGGACGTGTACGTTACCGGGGGGTGAACCAACAGTTTAGGAGCAGGGGGAGGGCGCGCTTAAATGTACGTGACGCAGCGTGACGCGGGCGCGTCTTATTTGCTCTTTGCCAGTTTCTAAAAATGGAAGGAAGGAAGTGCCCGATCATAAATCATAGATCACACACACACACACACACACACACACACACACACACACACACACACACACACACACACACACACACACACACACACACACACACACACACACACACACACACACACACACACACACACACACAAAATAGAAAATCTCACTCACTCAGTGCCTTTGACTTCGGATCTATTTCTTAGATGATCATTTGCAGAATTTGTGTGTCTCTGTGTGTGTGTGTGTGTGCGTGCCTGTGCGCGCCCGTGTGTCTGTGTGTACAGTATGCGTCGCTACTACAGCTGCACACCCTGCAGTGCCATAATTGAACCAGAAGATGGCAGCATTATCAGCTGTTTCACAGCCTCGGTGACTCTTGCGGAAAACTTCCGGATATTCTGTCAATTTCAGTGCAAATTAACAAAAATCAGTGTTAATCCTCTATACAACTGTGAAAATAATATTAAATCATTTGCAATAAATAATGTATTATATTTGAAATGAATTACATCTATTACTATCTATTAATTGACAAAAACTAAATATAAACTATTGGTATTTGTGGTGGATACGTGTCCAACAGGTACCAAATGTCATTTAGTTCATAAACACGGAGAAATGAGCGCTGAAACATGTGAGACACGAACCCGGTGGGTCCGATTTACAAGGCAGAAAAGTGAAGGTGAAAATAGCTTCTGTTATGGCTTTCACACATAAAATCTGTCTGCCCTTCATCAGTCTCACGTCCAAACAGGTTGTATACCCCCCCCCTCCCCCCCAACACGCACACACACACACACACCAGACTGCAGTCTGAGCATCACTCTGCTTTTATTTCCTTCATAATTCTTTTCGAGCCCACTTCTACTTTCGTGGTCCAGTTTCTTGAACAGCGGAGTAAATTTATGTGTTTGGCTGTGGAAGATATGAGTTCAGAAAACAGCTCCGAGTTTTTCACGGATCACTGACACGTAACGAAACGAGCTCGAACTGGCCGACATG
>CAAKHB010007030.1:34802-55382 GCA_901007665.1 Aeoliscus strigatus
ACCCCGTCTAGACACTGGAGCTGTCTGACATCTCTGATGGTGGAATGGTCTGTGATGTTTGATGGCTGATAGACTATGTGACTCTGACGATGGCTGGAGGAGTCTTGGTTTCTAAACCAGACCACGCACAAGACCGATCACGTACAGCGGAGAATGACCTGTGATGGGAATAATGATACGTTTATGTAACGAACAGACCCCAGGGTAAATGAGGTCATGCTTTATGGATATGGATGTTTTGTTTTCAGTTCTGGTTTGAGGTATCCGATTAGTTTAGCATTAGCATACGTTTTTAGTTGAGTGAAAAGTTGGCTCTTCTAGCAGGCATCAAATGGATGACTATTGATTTTTAATGTTGGGTGAATGAAAGCTCAGCTCTGTCAGCATTGATTTTGAAATATATTTGAATGAATTGTTGGCTTTACATGCAGGAATCCAGTGAAAGGGGATTTGTTTCCATGTTAGGTGACTGCAATGTTGGCTTGGTCCACAGACAGAATGTTCTGCAGTCTGATGTCCCGCTCTGGTTCTTGGTCTGACCTCACGTGTGTGGTATCCAGTGACAATGTTTACTGTATCTAATCAGTTGTAAGGTTTGAGTAAACATGACTGAGAGTACATCAGACACTAATACCCTGGCCCGTGTCTTTGAACTGACAGAGGTGCAGCGTTCAGTTGGAAGCCTCGCTGAGAGCTGCGGGGCTCAGTTGAAAAGAAACATCTGAGCAATGATAGTAGAGAAACTGCGTAAAACGTCTCAAACCTGTTTTGAGGACGGTCGTTATTTTCAGTGGAGCTCTTTGCTGCTGTCTCTCAAGCGTCTGTGCATACCAGTGTCACTTTCCCTAATTGTTCCCCAGAAATCAACTAAATGGAATGTTTTCCCTTCATTAACCAACCACCACTATGTCTATTTTGGCATTGATGGGCAGAACGGAAATGACATTGCACCAATGCAATTTAACAATTATCCATGAATTCTATCAAAATGAGAAATGGGCTCCGAAAGCACAAAACTTCACCAAGGTCCATGTATTTTTTTTCCCTTTTATGGTAAAATAGTTTATTCCATGTCCTTGAAGGACAGAAAATAATTTCAGAAATCCATATTTCCGCAGTATTCATAATTCACTCCTAATTTGGTCATGATTCTTTGTATAGTTAAGTTCTTTGCCTAATTTGATTCATCTTTTTAAAATTATAGTCTATGTGCCTGGACTGTGCACACATGGCAAATAAAATCTCTTCTAGGTCTGACACTTCCGTTTCCTCAATGCTTGTGAGGGATTTTATTATCCATAACTATTTTAATAATTCAAGGATGGGGACGACTTACATCCTTTTATGTTCGTAAGGACGACAGCCTGAGTCAGTGGATCGGACACAGAGAGGCAGAAATGTGCAATGACAATAGGAGGCGGCGTGCTCTGAAAATGTTTTCATCAAAGCATCAAAGCAACGGGTACAGCTGCCTATTGTCAGAGGGGCTGTAGTTATAACTTTCTGCTTTTCATTTCATTTGAAATAAAAACATTTTCTTGGAACAGTGGGCTACATGCTCAATCCTTCCCACTGGATTTATTTTATGACTCATTTTACTCGATGTGTTTCCTTAATACCTATTCCCCTAACTATTTTATCTTTCTGTTGTTATTTTTCAAATTCTCAGAGAATCCCCACTGGAATTGTGATGGAGGTAGTTTTGAGTGAGACAGCTGCTTCAGTATCTATTCGTCATCCCCGTACAGGTTTGACATTCTCCTGTCCGTCTATTCGGCGTTGGCTTGTAAGTATCCATGATGATATAACAGGATAAATGAAGCCGCTGTGGATCTTGGAAAAAATAAGGTTAAAGAATGCGTGCTTGCACACCACCATAAAGGGACGAAGGCTTTGTTGTGTTTTTCATAAGAAATGATGTCTGTCTGTTTTTTTTGTTGAAACCATATGGGCTCAGTTTTACAGTTATTACATCATAAGAAATTCAAATATTCATAAAGAAAAAAGGTTTGTATTGAACTCACACCTTACATGTGAATAAAATAAGTTCTTCAGGCTTATTCATTTTTTTTTTAATGCATTTTCGCTCATTTCTTTCCCCATGTCATCTATATAGTACATTACTTCACAATTGATTGTGACCTTTCTCCTTTTCTCGAGAGAGAATGTGCAATAATGAGGGGAGATTAGATTTGTCTGGGATCAGTTTGGAAGAGAGATGAAATACAGAGCGAATTCTGTTCCGGGTTGATTTTCCAGTTTTAAATTTGCAATTCATTTGTGACAGCCGATTAAATAATAATAACAGTCACTACACAGAAGTTGATGTATTCAAACCAGACTGCAGTGAAAATCACAATGCTGCTGGCACGAAACCCGCACAGGCAACGCAAAGACTCTGAGTGGGACGAATCCTGTGAATATCTGAATTACACCAACCTGCATGGCAGCAATTGAACACTACATACTGTAGCTGTGAAGACATTTTCATTTCACTACCATCACTCGTAAATCTGAACTACATTCTTTGCACAGCTGAAGCCATTTTCTGCTTTATTTGGAGCCAATGACTTGTCTGTTCGGTGTGAAACTAATGTTTTGGTTTGGTTTGTTGTCCTTTGGCTTTCAAAAATGTAGTTCACTCCATTGTTCCTCCGTGTCCACATGAACAAGGGGCATCAGAACATAGAATCCTCTTAAAGTTCATGTGCCATTGGCTGCTTTTACAGTCATTTCTGTCAGTTTACAGTTCTCAGAAGTGATGCAAGCACAGCATGACACTACCCTGTTTGCTTTGTCTGCTTTTTTCTTTACTCGTTCCACATGGACTCCATGTGGAAGTATCCTAAAGTATCTGTTTTTTCACTTGATTGGAAGAATACCTAGGGTTTAAATCACGGATAGGCATAAGACGTAATTCCATGTGTTTGCAATATGTTCCGAGACAAGTGCTAGCCACCTGCAAATGAATGTCATTTTAATAGCTTGATGCATGAGAACCGTTTGAATCGTGCATTTCTGTCTTTTCATTGTTTGACATGATGTCCAACCCTCACATTTTTTCCGCTTTCCTCTAGAAAACACGCATTTTGTGTCAGACTTCTGACCATGGCTCTGCCTCCTGAGCTCGTTTGTATTATTAGATGTACGGCAGAAACGCTGCTAACTTGTGAAAAGAGTTGTGACAAGCTGAGCTGATCACAACAGAGGTATGCGTTTATTTACTGAAATAACTGAACCTAACCAGGTATTTGCGCTTGTAAATAATAACACGCATAGATTTCTGTTTATGAATACTATATTTTGCAGTGATGTTCAAAGCATCAGTAAAGCATCTTTTTTCATGCAACTGGTCTGTAGACAGAAGTCCAGACTTAATAATATATAGAAATAACATTGCAATGCTTTTTGAATTTTTAACAAAATGAGGAAACCCTTCAAAATGGGCAGCTATGTCTATTTTCTTCTTTTCTTAACGTGCATAAAGTGCCTCTCATCAAGCACAGTATTTCCTTATAGTCGTATCTTGAGTTATTCTGTGTTCCCTGTTACAATCCATGCCAAGATGGAGCCCGTGTAAACTCTAATAAACGCTTGCACAACAGTTTGGCATGTTTCTCATCTGGCCACTAGTGAATCATCAACAATTTTCTATTCTCCACTTGGAGCATGTGGCTGGTTGTGTTGTGTTGGACCTTGTCAGAGGCCATCTATCACTCCACGGTGTCCTGCTGTGTTGGAGATTCATGGTGCAGCTCTCAGCCCTGATGAGGACGAGAACGAGAACAAAGCCAGATTAAGAGACGAGCGATGGAAAAGAGGGGACAGATGACGAGATGATGAAAAAGGAGGAGTTTAAGAGACGTGAAGAAAACACACCACTGTGATGACCGGTGTCTTCTCAGAACACTTACATAAAATACTCCCAAACATCCAGCGTCAGTAATTCAAATCTGATCCTGACTAATGTGTGTTGGGACCTTTTAACCCTTAGCCCGCGCCTGGCGAGCATACTTTGGAGACCATAATTATATGACAATCAGAAAATGTCGAACGGTTCCTGAAAGATGAGATGCGTCATGAAGTGACTGTTTCAGAGGATTATTTAATTGTTTCATGGTCTGTAACTTAATCATTTTCTTCTTACTTCATCTCTCACCCATCCATTCAACCAACACTGTAATTGAGAAAACATGTCCATCCAAGCGTTGAGGCGGGAACTAAAGCTGCTGCTTCAGAGGCGTAGCTCCTGGCCGTCACTGCCCTTTGACCCCAACATGAAAGCGGACATGTGCGTGCCCCACAGGAGCTGTTGAAGAGGCTTTTTATTACCTTATATTCCGTATGTAAATCTGTTCAAAAGATGCCTCTTACTTGTTAGTAAGATGTGCAAAGTTTGCCTTGTAGTTTTATTTATTTTAGTCTCACGTGTTTTTCATTTCCTGGATCACTGATATGACAGATTATAAAAAAGCAGACAGAATGTACGTCAGGAGAGGATGCTTGGTTTGAATGTAAACTCCAAATGATACGGTAATGATAAACTGGCTGACACCTTTGGGTGTCAGCTGGTTCTCATGGATCGGTCTGGACTGGAATCATCAGTTGAAAGTTATAACTCTTTCAAAACCATTTTCCCTGCTTGTTCTACTTTGATGCTGTGTTGGTGAGATCTAAACTTGTCTTATGATCAGAGCTGGCAAAGCTTCTTTTTGAGGTTTTCACGATAATGAAACTTCCTGACTGGGGAATAGTGGATAGCTGCACGCCAAGTCATCATCTTCTTAGTCCCAGAATATCAAACCTGGGATGAAGGTGAGTGCTGCACTCGGAAATTATTATTCAGCCAAATACTGTGACAAATTATTTTATACAAACAACAGAATCCACAATTGATGGAAGCAGCTTCAGGGCAAAGGAAACTCTTCTCAGCAAAATTGTTGTTGTTTACTGTGAAATATGATTCAATGATTAGAAACAGCTTTTTTTTAATGGATTAGACTGTGCACACTTACTGAAAGAATGTTGTGAACTAAAGAACGAGAAGCCTTTTTTAAAAAAAAATCAGAAACCACAATTTTGTCAGAGTCTGGATGTTTGTTGGTAAATCTGAGAACACACGTATGGAAACTATGTGTTGGCTGTAACACGTTTGGGTGAGACCAGCGACTGATACTGATACTTGGCTACGTTGTAATATCAGACACCTCTGGAAATTTTATTGGCTCATTAGGGGCTAATGTTAAATGTGTGACCAAATTGTTTTCCTTCTCATTTTGTGTTTTTAACTGCCCTAAGTATCCAGTAATTGTTGTCTTGGGTTTTATTTGTAGACTGTACTGGATGCCAGCTGATGTATGGTTACAAGATGAAGAGGAAATATCAAAAGTATTTTATGGTGGCTTATCACCGATTGTGTAACAGTATTATTAAAACATTGCGTAGTTTAGTTGTGTGACAAAATTAACAAAAATGTACCGGAGAAATCAGGGAAACATGTGATCTATTGCATAGACGTAGAGACAATTCCCCGTTGTTGATGAAGGAATTTCATGAGTCCATGTGTAATGAAATGTACCTTATTCAGAGGAGAAGAACGCAAACGGACCAGTGGCATCTAGTTTCTGGTGGGATTCCTCAGGGACCATACAAAGCAGACTGAAGTGGCCCAGTGAAGAAAAGCCTGCAAGTGGAACCTTTCCCTGAGGTTTTGAAGCTCTGCTGTGAATGTCAGGAGCCGACACCTCTAACCAGTAGCAGATGTTTGGCTAACTTTGCTTGGCAATGTCTTTTTCCCTGGCAGAGTACATGAACCTGAGATGTGAAGCAGCCAGAATGTCCTGCTCTCTCTCGCTAATAGCCTGGCAAAACACTATCAATCCCTCCTTCGTGAACTTCACTGCTTTAGAAATCCTCCGCTGCAAGTCTGACGTTTACCAACTCATCACCAAAGTGATGCTGCTGGTGGTACTTGCACTCAGTGCAAGAGGTCCTCTGGGGATTTTTCCACTGTGTTAGTGGGTGAAAGTAGGCCAGCAAACTGGAGGCAGATCTGTTACCTGCGTTCATTTATTTACATTAGCACTGGTGGAGGTTCTGTGTATGTGGTACACAGGTGCCGTCAGAGATTATGCAAAATTCACACCCGACGTAACAAGAACTCATCAGTGTAATTTGCAAAAAAGAGTAATGTAATGTCAAACATTTCTGCGCCAGTGGCAGTGCTGATGTTGTTCGTCCTCTAACTGGAGGGTGATGAGTTTCCAGACCTGGCCATCCCCCGATCTGCAGTTCAGTTGCACTTCTATTACCTATGCTATTTTTGTAGCCCTCCCGGTGTTCGGTCCCACATGGAGCATGTCATCAAAAGTTCACCAGCTTATAGTATATGAATTTTTTTCACTGTGGGCAGAATGACTAATACTTTGTTTCTATGGTCTCAGAGGTGGAACCCCTCAAACCCCCTTATACAGTGTAACAGCGGTGTAATATTCCCACAATGAAAACAATGTGTAAATAGGTCAGAGGGGTGAAGCAGAACATTCAGTTCATATGGCCGCAGATACTAGAAAGATATTCAGTTGCATCTGTCAGACTAATCATGTTTCATGTTAATTCGGCCAAAATCCAAGCAGAGTCGTTGCTGTGGGTGTAGAAAGGAGGAGGTGGGTCTAAAATGTTTTAAGAAAAGTAGGCCCAGTAGCATTTGTGCTGCCTCTTCCAAGATGTACACATTGATTTAATATATCATTTTCCACATGAATTCAGGTGCTTAAGATAGGCGTGAGTATGGTCAACAGATGAAATACATCTGCTTCCTCTGGAAAAAAGTCTGAAGCCATTACAGGACTTTACCTTTTCATCCTCAGATTCCGTCTATTTTATAGATGCTATCCTCCTGACTTGAAACTTTTTATGGAATCCAACAGATGTAACCTAAAACACCCTGATCTCACCAGATGTGAGATTCCAGGAGTTCCACATGAACATAAACCATTTGAAATTGGGTTTTTTGTCTTTCGTCGTGTCCACGTCCATGCAATGAACAGGGAATAGCACGAATAACAGTGTAATACTGCAAAAATGGATGCCCTGTCCTAAGGTTCTCACATTTCAGTAATCTTCTGGGCCATCTCGTGTGTTGTCCCTCCTGTTGAGACTCTTAGGGACCAGACGCCTAAAGACATTTTTTTATGCCTACACTATTTCAAAATGTCTTTCTCCTCACATGTCCCTAGTAACAACATAAATCAAAAGGGCCTGACGTAAACATTTTTTGTATCCCCACACCAGCATGTCATCTAATCTTCTAATAGGACAAAAGAACATTGAGGTGTTTTTGTGTGTGGAAGGTTTAAGATTAAACTTTGTTAAAGTTTTATATCGGGTCAAGAGAAGAGGGTTTTTGTATTTGGGAAATATTTGTCAAGGTGCTTGCTGGGGAAAATTTCCATTGTCTTGTTTTATGAACATCTGGTCCCATTGTCTTGTTCTATAAACATCTGGTACATCAGTGTACTGACAGAAGGCTCAAGTTTTTCGAGAAGAACTCAAATGGGACCTGAGTGTGAATAGTTATAAGAGGTTTGTTGTTGAACTCTCTGAACCTGGTGCCTCCTGTGGCGTTTGATCCATTCCTTCCAGGAGTTGGAAGAGGCTTTTTTTTCTTCCAATTCCTCCTGGAGACTGACCACTTCACCCACACCTGTTCCAATAGATGCTGTTTTTTAATTGTTACAGGTTGATTAGATGTTAGTGTCCAGACAGGCTGTGCTTCCTTTAACCCGTCAGCTTTTAGTGCGATCCTGCTAAAGAACTGACAGACAGGTGGACGAAACATTTACCAATTACCTGATCGGAGGCAACGTGTAATGTACTGTTATCCATAAATTGTTATCCGTCTGCCATGTTAGCTAGTGATTCTGTAAATGTTTCATTTGGCATTGTCAATGATACAATCTCCTTCCTAACTGTAGAATAAGTAATTTGTGTTGATATAGTTTTTGAGTGGAAGATGATTGCTGTGATTTTTGGAGCTAGTCTGGAATAGCATTTGTTTGCTTTACTACCCTACTTGGGATCTGGTCTTCATAACCCTCATCCATCACAAAAGGCCTGCGATCAAAGATTGTCTTCTAGAGCTGGGAATGAAGCAGACCCCCAAACAAACACTTTGCTTGCCACTCACTATATTCAAACATGATTAATTTAAAGGCAGCACAGGAGGCGTGTTGTTAAGTTCAGAACAAACCTCCTGTGGATGAATAAGTGGATTGACTCAGCTCAGTAAGGTATTTCATCAAACAGCTACAAACTCTTTGATGACAGCAGCAGTAAAGCTGTCACAACTCAACCGCTTGGTTCACTTAAATCTGGCCACAGGGGACTTGTTTCTTTGCTATTCCAGAGTAATCAGTGCTCAATTACAGCATTTTCAGAGGTGTGGGAGCAAACAGATGAATGGAGGAGAGGGAGGAGGATGATAATGGTGCTAATCTCAGGAATTCGTATGTTTTTTTGTGCTCCGGCTAACTTCCTCAACACTATGGGCACACATGAAGAGTTGAGTTGAGTTCTGCAAAACTTCGGTAATCGGTAAACTGTGTGTGCAGTGGGCTGATTTGTTAAAGCTGCACACAAACCTCAAATAAATACCAACTTTTTCATTTGTTGTCAACACTTTAAACTCTCACTTGTACATTTGTCGCAACACAATGTGGATGTTTCAGTTTCAGGGAGCTCATAATGCAATTTGGAACACATTTCAGGATTTGGAACTACTATTGGAATATACAGTATGTGTGAACAAATGTGTTGGCCACCGTTAGCAAACATCAACCTCATCTTTACCTCTAGGAAAAATGTAATTCTTCTGTCACATCGGAACAGAACGTTTGACTCTCAGTCACATACTCACTTTTAGAATGTCATATTATCAATTAATAACTCTGTTGTCCACATTGCACTGCATGTAACCTGATGTGTTGACAATTACGTAAAGAGACGTTTTGAGCTGAACTAAAGACTGGGCTGATTCTCTGAATGTGGCCCCAAAGTCCAAACAGAAACGTGCATCTATCTCACCACTCCTGCTAATGTCTGTATTTATTAAGTATCTGCAACACACTGAAGGTCCAGCTGAAATTTAACTTGACAACAAGAGATGTGGAGTGACGACAGCGACACCACGCAAGGATGATGATTGTTTTTGTCTCCAGCCTCCTTCTCATCACAGGATGTCGATGTATTTACATGTGCCTAAACATTATTAATGACCACTGTAATCTCTTCAGAAATACTTTCTTTAAGGGATTAAGGAGTTCAGTTCAAACTGGATATGGTATAAGAAGTACTTGCGGCTGCTCTCTTCAACACTTCCGTATCCTAATCGGTTTTGCACGGACTTGAACATCCATTTCCATTGATTCATGAACCACAAGCAGACAGTTTATTACAACAGAATGATTCATGAGGAGCCACGGGAATGGCTATAGTGTTCTCAAGTTGTATGTGGTTGCAGTTTGTAGGTAGCTCAGCAATGCAAAGAAAAGGAAAGCTCATGCATCTCCTGGGAAACAAATACTTCAACACCCCTCATTTCCTTACAAGCCAAACACAGTGAGGTCATTAGTATCTAAACCGCGTACGTTCCCCATTAGCAAGTGAAAGACAGTGACCGGTGCCAAACAGATGTGAAAACCACTCACACTCCATATGCATTTGCTTCACAACCTGCTCCTCCAGCAACTGGTTTGAATTATTATGTGAAACCATTGAAAGGAAGTTAATTTTATTTTGTCCACTCCTCTGTTTTTGATTTGTTCATCATGTATGTTAACATACCACTTATGTTACTCATCCAGACACGCCCCGCGTCTCCTGACACTGGGCACCCAGCAGGGGGCCGGACATGAATTTCATCACAAGCAAGTTCTGATTTCTCACCAGCGCTCCATTCGAACATATCAGCCCACATCTTTAAATTAACTCAACCACATATTTTGCATTCTTCTAAAATACAAAACTGGTTTGACCCGAATGGTTTAGCTGGAGTGGAGTGGCCCTCCGTGGAAAAAAGAGTCCATGTGGAGAGAGTATGTGTGTGTGTGTGTGTGTGTGTGTGAGAGAGAGAGAGCGTGTGTAAACATGGAGGCTTTGCAGCATGCTGGTGGAGAATCACAGACTCCGACTATATTGAAACCACATTTCTCCCTCTGTGGAATCCTAACATGCATTGTCAAATTAATGTCAGGATGATACGCAGACACACCATGTGAACGTACGCCATTTACTAGCTTTCTGCAAGAAAAAAATACTACTCTGACTTTAAGCTTTATGGGTGATGATCCAACTGGACTGCAAAAGTTTCATTTGTTCAAATTGGGAACTGGGATGACCTTGATTGAGTATTTCTGCTGTAGCTTAAGATCTGATTAGAGGAGGAACCCGCCCAATGAGAAACAGAAGGCAGAGAGTTGCTAGGCACACAACTTGAACTGGTGAAGAAATGAGATTGGAGTTGTGATGAAGGAGCTGATGATAAATGAGACACTCTGGGGCATTCTCGGACAGTTTACTTACAAATCTTTCCTGACTGGTCAAACTCTAACTGCAGCTGATGTATGTTAAGTATAACGTTTTTTTTTTTCTTAAACCATTTACTAAAACCCAAATTACTGTCATCATCAATTGTTCCTACTATGCTTAGAAGAATTTGATCGATGCACACTTTGGGAATGGTTGTTTCCACTGGGTTTTTCCTGCACGGTTTCCAGTAGACTTTTAACGTGTGTGTGTGTGTGTGTATTTCCACTGCACATTTCAAGGTAGTGTAATGTGTGTTGTTACAGCTGACAGAGACTATTACAAGTGTCTTACAATGGAAGCAATGTCATTAACATAATGTCTTATCCCCACATGGCGTTTTGCCTGAGAGTTAACAATGTTCATCTAGAACACAAACAAGATAACCAGTGTGGACACATTTTGTAGGTTCCTGAAACCGAAGTGGAATGTACCGGTACATCTGCGTGTATGGAAATAAACAAACCGAATAAACATTAACAGGAAAAAAAAGTTCTGAATTAATTTCTTTTAACAGCATTTTTCTCAGTGTGCATGTCTGCAAAGGATTCTGTCTTGATTTGTCTTTGAAAACAGCCCAGAACATGGTTGAGGTCTGTGTGCTGATGTGTGTGTGTGTGCGTGTGTGTGTGTGTGTGTAATCTGTAAGACTGTATAAGCATTGAAACTGACATTTGCTGAGGCAGTGTGCTGCGTCTGGCAGCAGGTAACTATGTTTTGAACTGAATGAAACCAGAGACAGTAAACAAATCTCTTGCTGTGGTCCGCTTTTACTCTCCCATCAGCATTTTCACAATTTAAATCATGGCGTCCGAGACAAGTGGTGTTTTGACAAATCAAGTTTGATTTTTCGGAAGAAACATTCCTGTAGGCTTCATTTCCCCCCAGGAAAGGGGGTATGACAGGGGAACATGGGTTCTAATTATAGCCTGCGCTATGTTTTGCTATGCTAGTCAGTTGTGGACCAAGGTCACTCACGGACCCCCATGAAATTCTGAAGTTCTACAGCCCACCTCTTGCCCAATGTGTGCTGACAACTGGTGTCAGTTGTCATCGACCTTGCATAGGATGAGCATGTTTAAATATATTGTCTTAAGTTTGAGAAGTTTGAAGTATATATCTAGCTAAAATTACTTTTCTGTAATTACTGTTTCTCTTTTCAAAATTCAGTCTAAAATTTGAGACATAGCAAACACATAAAGCAAGCACATAAATGTAATTTGGTATTTATGTGGTAGTATAATCAGGGAAAACAACCTGAAAGAAAATATGTTCGATATGTTTTCATCTCAAACGCATTAGGATTTAGTTAATAAGTTAATAAAAAAAATTATATTTAATTTATGTTATATTATATTTAATATAACGACAGTATTTATAAGATATGCGTGGTTACTTTATTTAAGTTCTAGTTGTAGTAAACGCACACCTGTCTTGGCCGCTGACAGCATCGGAAGGTGCAGGAAAAACAGAAGGTTTTGTGGTTTAATTGAAAACCTCCGACGTTGACTGGTTCACGTGGGTGGTATGAAAACATCAACGGTGCTTGCGTGAGTGCTTGTTTCTGTGATTGTACAAAGACTGATGTGTTAGACACAGAGCTGCAGAAATGAGGCATATCGCTGACTGATGCTGCCGGCCTTTCTGCTTCACACAACTGGCTTTGCTATCAGATAGACAGCTTGACAATATCCAGACCCCGTTCCTTCTAATACACACACACACACACACACACACACACACACACACACACACACTTCCCAGGTTTATTCTTTATGGCTGAACTGTTTCTAAGTACAACAATACACTGTTGTCCGAGCTCTCAGACAGACTTTCATTGTTTTACAAGAGCAGCCTCACAAACAAAAAAAATCATTGTCTTTCAAAAAATAAAAACAAATGTCTATTGACATTTGATGTGATTTTGATCCAACAGAAGCACAAGGCAGTTTTACACGGACTTGATGAATTGCCCGTGTCGGTTCTTCAAACCACAGATCATACATATCGTTACCATGCAGATGATTGATGGTGTTATTCCTCCCTGAATTCACAGTTTATCTCTGTATCTCAGGGCTAGTGACATTTCTCTTTAGCTTTGGACAGATGTAGCATCAAACTTCAGTGGGTCTCACACACACACACACACACAAATGAGTCTACCTTGTGTGCACACACACATTCGACATCTCGTCTCGGTAATGTCATTACTTTCCTCGGACTGACATCTGATTTGCTGCTGTAGGGTTTTCTAGTGGTTGTATGGGGACTCTTTTATGTTTGGACTTAGTGATCTACAGAACTCCTTCACACCAGGTGGGTGTTTTCTCAGAATATGATGCTCGCTCTTGTCCAGCGATAAATGAGAGCACTGGCACTGCACTGGCCAGTAACGCTACACCTCGTCTTCAGGCGAGTGGCTGTTGTTTGTCGGTTCAGCCAAAGCGGAAACTGTAGCAACTGATCACCAGCAGGATAACAGAGGATTAACAGCCATTAAAAGAGCAGACGGTTCGCCGGGAAGTGATATCACTGTCTCCTTTACTATTGTGTGTCCTATTATGTCTGCTCGGTTCCTGCTGACTAATGAAAGACACACTCAAGCAACAGAGTCGAGGCGGGGTCCGGTTGAGTTTATTTAGGTGACATAATTGGTCAAATGGTTAATAAAGAAACGTCATTTAAATGCAGCGTGGGGGGGGTTTGTGGTTCCCGTGATAAAAGGTCATTTGGTGACAGGTGATCAGTTTTATCTCTGATTTTAACACTTGTATGATCAGTTGGAGAGTGCAGTGCATTTGTGACACATTCGTGTTGGTCTGGTGGAGGGTCCTTATATGTGAAGTAAGTGAAACTCCTGTCACATCACAAATCAACAGAGACATGGAAGAAGTTTTTCTGCGTCTGGTTGAGAAGTGAAAGCCAAACTGAAAATGAATTGCCATCAAAATTTCAAGCCTGTTCTCACACTCGTCAACAAAGAAGCAACAGCCCGCGGTGCCTCCAGCCTTTACTTTGTCTTCTGCCCAGACGTCAGGTGAGGAAAGGTCTGGAATCACTCACCCTGGCAGCCACATCTGGCGCTACTTTCTCCGTCCTGTTGCCCTCAACCCCGCTTTTGCAAACAGACACCAGTCTGCATTAACCACAAAGGGAAGGAGTTATCCTATCAGCAGTTATATATAATAACATTATTGGTCCTTAACAACAAGACGGACGACGGACAGTTTGCTGCTCTCCTGAGGGGAACTTTGTGCAATGCAACAGCATTTTGTTCATTTTGTTCGGAAAGAGAATTGATGCAGCAAGCCATTCTCCTGTTTGCTCTCTGGATTATACGGACCCCCCAATAAGTCTTTGAGGTTGAAATGTTGAATTACCAAGTAATTCAATAGGCGCCTTATAAAGGGTTAATGCTAAGTAAAAGCATGTTTTATCTCATGCCTGATTCAACAAGCATTGTTCAGTGTTCTAATGACTGTCACGAGACCTTAGTATTTCAGAAGCAATTACTGTTATTGAAATCTGCAGTTGGAGTGTGAGAGTCTCACACGCATGTGGCAGTTCAGCATTACCTCACATGCACCCTGATCTGCTCTATTCTTGTCTTCTTTCCACATTGGACAAAGTATTTAGTTGGCAGGCTCAACCTGTGCCAAGCCCACAGATAATTTCTAACTGGAACCAGACCCATGGTCCGCTGTCTTCATGTTCTCATTCACCTTTAGTTCGTGAGGGTCAGAAGTCAAGGCAATATTTACCTTAATCGAATGACTCCAAACAGATTCAATTTCAAAACAGCAGTCTGGGATGTCCAGGAGCAGTCTGCAGTCACATACAAACACATTGTGTGTCACATCTGTGGTGCATCTTTCCTTGCACTGACTGCTCATAATGGAGCTTTGATGGAGACAGCAGACATAAATATGATTGCACTGCAGGAAAAATGAAGAAGCCCAGTTCCCAGTGTTTTCAAATGTCGAGCTCCTTGGGAATTCCATAATGGAAAAATCCTTCTGAATTCTTGGTGAATGTTCTTGGAAGCAGGATCTCTACTTTCATAAATGAAAAACAATCACTACAAACAAATTGAAAAACAAAACTGTCAAATTATAAAACAAACTATGGCAACACTCCACAAAATAAAATACTGCTTCAGTGGAATATTTGTATCCAAAGATAAACACACTTTTATTTTGAAGGATGTTTATTCCTATTCTCCACCAGTGAGCAGCAGCTGTTATCTCCTAAGTCCTGTGTAAGTCCCATGTTGGAATGTTAAATCCACGTCAACACAAGCAAGTGACAAAATCTGTGCTCCCATTATCAGCAGAATCAGACCATTCAAGCTCAAATCCCATTGGTTCAGAGAAAAGGTGCATGTCGGGGGAATTTCATGGACTGTGACTTCAGAACATGCTCCCTACACCCGACCTGTGATGGGGAGTAACACAGGTGTTAAATTACAAAATAAACACAACTGTAATCAGTTACATTACTGAAGTCAAATGTGTGATGAAATTAAAATTGCTTTTGCAAATATTCATGATTTCAGTGACAATTTTACAGACAATCTTTGTCCATGGGTTCTGTTTTTGGTTCTGGTTTCCTGATTACTAAGTGAATGAATGATAATGATGATTTTTTTTGTAATGATGATGTTTTTATACAAAGTTTGACCGTAGTCATTGTTGATGCTAAGTTCAAACCCACATCTCAACATTTGAAACAGTAGAAAACTCAGTCAATATTACTTTGATAACGTTTCATTTTCTATTTTCTATTTCATTTTAAGCGGGGTAACTTGTAATTGTGACCAGTATCCAAAGTGACTTTCCGAACACTGCACATGACATTCATCTCATATGGTCACGATCATGTCAGCATCCATAGAAAGAATCAAAGTTACAACTGCTTTATGGGTTTCTCCCAGCCAGGTCTTTAGACAAACTGTACAACTTTGCTGACTGTGCTGGTCTGCACCTGATCTTGGGACTCAACGCGCTGCACAGAAACCCAGACAACTCCTGGAACACATCCTCCACCCTGAGTCTCCTGAAGTACAGCGCAGGCAAGAAATACAACATTTCCTGGGAGTTGGGCAATGGTGAGTACAGCCGCTCACTGAACGACATGGAGATAGCTCGGAGGTGGTGGGGGGCATTAGCTCAGCAGGTTGAGCAGGTCAGTGTAGTTTATTCACCATTTCACTGTCAACAGTTAGCAGCTTATGTTTAAAGTCCCATATCAGCATTATTCACACATACAAACTGAAGCACACAAAAAAGCACATTTTATAAAACAACTTCCTTTTGGTCTTAGATTTACATATAAATAAATCTTTGCGCCGCTCCTTCTGAACAAAAGCATCATAACTTGTTTGTAGAAATGTTTCTTATCGTCCCTCAGTTTTAAAAGTCTCCACGGCGCTCGTTGGTCTTCCTTTAATTATTACCTCCTTCTTCGATTGAAAGTCCAGTTTAAAAAATTGTTTGAGTTTAGATATGTAATCCTCCGTCTGGAAAGTAAAAACAAATGGATGCTGTACTTGACTTGCTGACTTTAGATTATAGCTGCCGTCACTTGTACTGCAGCTGGGCTCACTAGTACCCCCTAGCATGAGGCACAGAAACTGCGTGCCTCACCTAGTGCCTCTTTACCGTTTTATGATCACTCTGCACACGAACAGAGTTACACACACGTACCATTGTTGACAAAAAACACACATCAGCGAAACCATGGAACGTTTCACATAGCAAGTGTTAGAACATTTTTATAGTGACATACAGAGTCTCCTTGCTAGCAGCCAGCAGTCATTGTCAATCCAGATTTTTAGTAAAAAAAATCATGTACAATTTGTTAAGTTACTTTACATTACAAATCTCTGGATAAATTGAACTATTTAATTTTTTTTTTTTTTTTCAATTTTAAATTTTTTTCTTTCACTTGACTGCACGTCACTGCTACAGACGTAGTTTACCACCATCAGGTTATGAATGTGGAGTGAATGAGTAATGTGTTATTATTATTATTATTGTTGTTGTTGTTGTTGTTGTTGTTGTTGTTGTTGTTGTTGTTGTTGTTGTTGTTGTTATTATTATTAAATAACATGATTGGCTGGAGTTTAATGTCACTTGTTTCTTCACATAACACAACTCCAATATGTTTTGCTTTCACTACTAAAACAAAAACACATAGTTGTCAGGTGGTTAAAGGATTAAGGTGCACATCCATGCATGGATGCATGTCATTTTAACCCTCTGTGCTGTGGCTGCAGTCCTCGCACATCACCTCTTATTTTCATTCACAGACAAAACTTTAATGTTAGCCCAGGCCCTAAAAGAGCCATGGAAAATCAATTAATTCAACCATGAAAAGAAACAACTGAAGGACTGAACTGTAGCAAAAAAAAAAAACAACAAACCAATTGAAATAAATCTCCCAGACAGTGCACGCTCAGAGTAAATTTGTAGAAGTTGATTGAAACGATTACCCTTTTGACAATTTTATGGTAAACCTCTGTTTCTGGGAATGCAGCACGCACACACACACACTCACTTACACACACACACACACACACACACACACACACACACACACACACACACACACACACACACACACACACACACACACACACACACACACGTATGTATGCATGGCGGTAGCAGATTAATAGGGTGTCAGCTTGTGTTTGGGTGAGGGAGCGTCAGGCGTCGGCCAGATGGTTCTCAGGGATGATGACTGTCAGGGGTCCTGCTCTGATCAATGGGATGTATTAATACAGCGCACGCACACACACACACACACACACACACACACACACACACACACACGCACGCACTCACGCACGCAAACAGAAATATGCAGGCTCACATGAAAGCATATTCAGATATATGTATTCTCATAGAGTATGCATGCACGCACGCACACACGCACACACCAATGATCCCACGGGCCACAGTTAAACATCTGGAAGAGTCAAGGGAGGGAGGAAAGGACATGCCTGTGACCAGGAGGTAGAGAAACGTAGTAACCAGGGAAATGCAAGATTCAAAAAGTGGAGGAAGAGAGTTCCAACGAGAGCGGAGAGAGTGATGGGAGGAGACAGGGGGTGTGGAGAAGGGCAGAAAAGAAATTACAAGGTGGCAGGGACTGGCAGAAGGAGGAGAGGGAGATGGGAGGAAGGAGATGTAGGGAGAAGAGTCAGGAAACAATGGCAGAGTGATCGAGGCAGATGTGGAACTGAGATGGAAGGGAAGAGGCAGAAGGAAGCGGAAGAGAAGCAGGATAGTGACGGACGTCGGTCAGGAAAAAGTTAGGAGACGTGGAGAGACAGAGGAAGGAAATAAAAAAAAATCCAAGAATAGATAAATAAACCAAACAGGGGAAATAAAGAATAATAAAAAGGAGCCAGGCGAGGTCGACAGGGTGGACGACCATGTCTGTCACTGTAGCGTCAGCCATGGAAAGTCAACGTGAATTTGTGTGAGACTGTGTGTGCCAGCCAGCGCACAGGGGTCTGATGCAGGCCGCCTGCGCGTCTTACCCCCATTCCGTCCGATTGCCATGACGACCTCATTAATCAGCCAAGCTGGCACAGAGCAGGGTTCCCAACCCACCCTGAGATCGATTCACACACAAATACACATACCAGACTCTCACATACACACACATACGAACCACACGACATGCACCGTTGTTTGTGCAGAAAAAGAAAAAAAATAGAATCCGTAAAAGTTATGATGAGGGACAAGAGACGGGGCCCTGGGACCGGACTGAGGAGGTGGTACAGCTGTGACTGAATTCACTACTAATGTTCTAGGCTCTAACTTGAGTGTGTGAATTAATCTGTATTATTAGCGTTTATATGTTGGTAGTTGGGATCCAGGGATCCACTGAATCCCCATCCATCTAAGTGTTGAAAAGAAACATAAACTTTATAACAAAAAGAAAAGAGAGAGAAACAGAACGACAAAGAAATGAAAACAGCTAGCCTTCAAGGTCCGAGCTCTGAGACTCCAAACATCAGGATGTTTAACTCACAATGTCATAATATGGACGTTAACCAGCAGAAAATAAAACCAAACAAGTGTGTTGTACATTTGTCATCAAAGTCAAGGGTGCTCACCACGTGAACACATTCTCTGCGTGGATTCATAAACAACAGAGCGCATGAGGCGCAGGCAAGCGCATGACAAACGACCGCCACCAAAATGAGTCTATGCCATGTCAATGAGCCTCTCGCAAACACAAGGACACACACGCTCACTAACTCTGCCTCACACACACACACACAAACACAGAGTGTTCCATATCAATGAGAAGGTGAAAGGTCTCCATTTACATCTTGTATTAATTATGAGTGACAAGCCAAAGGTCACAGAGGGAGAAGAGGCCACTCGTTTGGACAGAATATAGATCTGTACTTCTACCTCGTCTCACCCTCGTGTTCTCCTCCCTCCATCTATCACTCTGTCTTGCCCCCCTCTTGTTCCTTGACTCATCTTTTATCTTCCCATTTCAATCTCTCTTTCATTCTCACTCATTCTTTCCCTTCCCCTTCTCAATTTCAAACACACACACAGTGCGTAGAGAAAGATATGAAATGAGTTGGAGAGTGTGTGTGTGTGTGTGTGTGTGTGTGTGTGTGTGTGGACCAACAGGTGAGGCAGAGAGGGATTATAGTGAAGGACAGTGGGTTGTGTGTGAGATGAATCTTATAAATGAGCATTCAACATTATCAGAGGTTTTGTGTCTGAACACCTGTGAATACTCCGCAACAACAGAAAAATCCTTTCTCTCTCTCTCTCTGGGCAGCGAGAAAAGAATGAGGTCTGGGCAGAACTTTTTTTTTTCTTGTGTGGTGTCTGAGAACTATTGTGTAGTAGGTCAGCATTGTGTAGCCCGTGTGACGTGTTCTGTTGTGGGACGACTTCCTAGCAGTTCCACATACGCGTTTCTCGTGCACTGTCCCGACTAGAATGAACAGAGCAGGTTTCACTGAATGGGAGAGAAGGTCTGAGGCTGTGTTTTACCTCCACAGTGAGAGCAGTAACTACAGGTGAGCTGAGCGTCGGGTCCAGTTGCTGCTTCTTGTAAACCAGCCTATAATTTGAGATGAGACCGTTGGGCTGCTTCGGTTCCCCCCATTTCAGATGGATCGAGTACGCGCCTGTGGATGTGCAACACGTGTTAGCAACGTAACAAAGTAACATGTCAGTAAAACCTTCACGTGACCCACCAGTGGGAGTGGCGGTGGGAGGAGCCACGTCTTTGGGTTCTGCAGGGAGGGTTCTGGCCGAAGCCCACTGGCTCAGGACGGAGCCTTTGGAGTTGTGAGCACGGAGCCGGTACTGGAAGTAGCTGAAGGGTTGCAGAGATGGGCTGGCATCAAAAAACTCCAGTGGCCCACTGGACCAGATGAAAACCAACAACTGCTCCTCTGTTCCTGCAGGACGCCTGAAAAGAACCACGTGGAGCAGACAATAGTATACGGAATGTCATGTCTTTCATTTCCTTCAGCTTTCTCTTCATTCACACTTATTACAGATCAGCTGTCATATGATTATGAACTTTTGGGTAATACAATTCAATTCTAAATATGATTCAATCCTGTAAAAATCAAGAAAACTGTGCACATGTATTCAGTTGGAGTATTGGAAAACAAAAGAACTTGTATGTGTCGAACTGAAATAAGAGACATGACTTGAACATCAAGTCTGTCTGATGCAAGCACACCGATGTCTGACACACTAATCTCCTTTACGTCGGGTTTGTGTGTGTTTGTGTACGTGTGTGTCTGAAACAGAGGCAAAAGCAGAGCTTTTTCTATTTTATCTCCCTGTCTGCTTGAGTCTGATCATGCCAGGTGTGTGTGTGTGTGCGTGTGTGTGAGTACTGCTATGCTAATTTGTGTTTCCTGAGGACTTAAAGGGCTTAGTCTCGTCTGACCCTGCATACAGATCACACACTCTTTGGTCAACAAGCAGACCA
>CAAKHB010007030.1:55402-98112 GCA_901007665.1 Aeoliscus strigatus
GTGCTGTGTGTGTGTGTGTGTGTGTGTGTGTGTGTGTGTGTTTCACTTTTGGTTCATGTCCTTAGAGACACAGAAAATTCTCACAATTCCTAAATGTCACTACAGACACAACAGAGCAGACAGAGCAGTCGTTTGTACTCGTCCATGTTCCTTCGAACCTGTGAAAGAATACAGCGTGTCTGTATTACCTGTATACATGGTAGGAGGTGATGAGTCCATTGGGTTTTTGCGGGGGGGACCAGTGGATTTCCAGGACATTTGCGGCAGCTGCCTTCACCGTGGGGGGTAACAGATCCTCTGGGGTGCTCTCTAAAGTCCGAACATACACTCCCTCCCCTACTCCACAACCCTCTGCAAGAGACAACAAATAAGGAAACCTGTTTGAAAGAAAGTCATTTCCGGACGTCTTAGATGAGGGAGAACATCCACACCCTGGAGCGAAGGTACAACTCAGGTCCAGGGAAGGAGGGTTTTATTTGATTTGTTCTCACGGGGGAGTTGTCTGCAGAGGATGCTTTTGTATCAGTCTGTGAAATGAAATCATGTCATGTCCCACAGTCCCAGAGCCTGTCGGCCGTTGGGGCAGATGGACTGACCACAAACATCAGCTTTGTTTTCACAAAGCATGTTTCCTTCAAGAGACACAGAATGAATGGTGTACGTGTGTGTGTGTGTGAACACTTACCAGAATGACAGGCCTGCACTCTGATGTAGTAGGAGGTGAACGCCTCCAGACCACTCACAGTGAAGTTCAGGCGTTGCCCCGTGTGATGCATTATGGGACCATCACGTCCTGGATTCAAGAGGACGTTGTAATTTACAGGCTGGTCGCTGCTGAGCTGAGCTTCAGTGAAAGAAACAACGAAGTAAGATGTTATTCTCGGAGCACTTTTATCCTGATTATAGTTTGTTTCATTCCTTCTTTTCTTTTACGCAACCAAAATCTATAATGAACCTTATAGATTACATCAAACTTTATTATTAAATCCTTTATTTTCAGAATCAGAATCTGTTTTTATTGTAGGTGTATGCATACAGAATTTGTAAGGTGCCAAACATTGAACATACAAAGAGAACATACAAAAAAATACAAAGCTCTCAGAGATTTAAAGCGCTGCACATAAAATAAAATTGTACTCTATGAAGTATATTAATGTAAAAGTTACTATTACTTTGAGTCTTCCATGTGCCAGACACACTGTTTATAGTGGAAACAGCTGTAGTACTGCATGTCCTGATAACATACTCTTGAATTCAGGAGCTGACAGCAACAATTCTGTAAGTTGTTTAAGCCGAATTTAAGGTCTTATACACAGCGTTGAACTCATCAGTGACAAAAGTCTGCCATGTTTTCTCCACATTAGTAAACTCTGTTGTGACGGATCACATCTGTCAGAAACACCTGCACGCCGCTGACATTTGCTCTTATTTCCCTACTTTATAAGCTGAATGACATCACACAGCATCGCCATTCATTTCTATGTATGACCAATTATTGATCCACTGGAGCCGTCAGAGGTCAAAGGTGTCTTCAAAAAAAGTTGCAGATTCGCTGAAAACTTTCTGGGTCTGTTTACATTTGCGATGACTGATCCTGCCGCCACAATTCTGCTGCAGTCTAATAAATGGATAGAACACACACAGACACAGACACAGACACAGACACACACACACACACACACACACACACCTGGACTCGGTTAATATTCTCACTGGGGTTTTTCCATAATTCAGGCCAACTGTATTGTGATGGGTTATTCAACATTCATGAACTCTGGATATCTTGAGAACGAACTGATTACCAGACAAATGAAAGGCTTCAATTATTCACCCCCCAACTCACATATGCACACATACACCTGGACACATGCACACTCTTCAGATTTCAGCACATGAAGCCTTTAATACGAGCACACTTTGGCTGCGTTAACACATTTTCATAAAGTCCATCCACATTGACAGACACACACACACACACACACACACAGACACACACAGATCATAACGCATTGCTTTGATCGGTCTGCTCAGCGATAGAAGTTTAATCATCACAGGGCTCCTCAAGATGTGTGATTTACAGCACATGATGCCCATGACCCCCCGCGCTCCCCACACTGACACGGACACACACAGACACTGATGCACGCACACACACACACACACACACACACACACACACACACACTGGAGGAATGGCTCCTCGACTAAAATGTCTTTTAAATAGCCATACGTCAGTGTTTTGGCAGTCAATGTATGCATATGAACACAGAAACTAATGTGCATGTAAGTACACGCAGACATTCTGTCAGCCATGCACACACTCACGTACACACACACCAGTCGAAAACACTCCAGACTCTGGGCTCAGGGAGTTAACCAAGCGTGAGACCCCAGCCGATATTTCCTCACCTTTAAAATCAGCCCATAATGACAATAGAATAGACCTGCCTATGGAAATATCTCCACAATGAGGTGTGCACACACACAGACACACACACTCACACAAAAGCTGCATACACAACCAAGTGTCTGTGCTAGTTGTCCCTATAAGCAGTTTCTGAAAGAGGAAATCATCCTAACGAGAGAGTAATACTCAATGATAGATGGGTTAGGGCAGACAATCACTACCCCATAAGCATGAGACTCAGCCCTAAGTGTTTGCTCATGTCTGCCTGTGTGTGTGTGTGTGTGTGTGTGTGTGCATGTTCAGGTCCTGAGAGGCCAGAAGGTGAATGGAAAACTAGTTAGGGGTTTTGTTTCAGTCTGACCCCTCTGCAACTGTCTCTTTACATCCACTGTGTCTCCACTCAGGTTAATGGAGTGAGTATATTTCAGCTTTGCTTAGTTAGACTCCATTAATATGACATGGCAGCCATTGTTTTAGTGTTTGTAGATGGTTTAGTTTTGTATCAACCTTTCCCAAAGAATGTACCATTTCAGATTCAGCTACAGGACATTGTCACAATGTTTCCTTATGAACAGGTGGAGATCTGTGATCCTTCATCGGCGATACACTAATGATGGATCAGTGACAGCCGTCTTATTCTACCAGTGGACAGAGATCCCAGCCCCTGTTGACAGTGACAATGACAGTGTACACTGTATTGTATAAGGCAGCATTAATAAGGATAAATAGTCGTCATCACACACAATGGAGAAGCCATGTGGCTTGGCAGGAGTCCATCCATCTGATTGGTCTTCTACTCACCAGGAGGGGTCCAGGCCAGAGAGATGGAGTGGGCCGACACCGTCACATTGTGAGGAGCCGGGATCCCAGCGGGGCACGAGTGTGGTGTTTTTATGACATATTCGTCACTCACGCCAGTCCCAGCGCTCGTGCTGGCCTCCAGCACGTACACGTACCTGAGGAGGACATGTCTACTCAGACCGAAGGCAGAGGTGGCACAAGGAAGGACGAGCACATCGTAGACGATAACAAACACAGTTAAAAACAACAAGCAGACGTCCTTTTGTGATGACAGAGTGAATCTGATAAACATGCGTCATGACTTTAAATCAAATAAACACTTTTGGATGAAAAGACTTTGAGATGGTACATTTAGAAACGAAACCAGAAAGACAAGAGCACAAACATGAACGTGAAAGTGTGTGTGTGTGTGTGTGTGTGTGTGTGTGTGTGTGTGTGTGTGATGAACATGGTAGAGCGACGGCCTCTCATCGTACACCTGTTTCTCTCGTCACCCTCTCTTGCCCATGACATCATAAGATAGATTTCCTTTTTAAGAGCGTGTGGTGCTGGCTGGCTGGTGCTAAAGCCTACATTAGCTGTGTAAGTGGGCCGCCATTTAACATTAAAAGCCTTTAATTTGCTATAAACTCGCACACGTGCATTAATAGGTGCCAGTGTTGGGTTATTGTTCCTGGGCTGAGCATTTTAAACAGGAGGCCATTAGCACGTCGGCAGCGGGTCAGAACGCAGTCAGCAGATGCTATTAAAACTATTCATCTGTTACTGCCAGAGACTCTCACGTGCGCAGTGACACCTATGTAAATCCACCAAACCGCATACGTGTCAAAGAGAGACTGAAAGAGAGCGAGCGGACACTGGAGCCGAGGGGTGATGGAGGAGGAGGATTTGATCACTGTTTCAGTGGGAGAATGAATTTAAACACTTCATGGAAACGATATTTGTGTAAATGTAAACACCGTCTAGGGACATGAAGGCTAAAATCATGTGTGTGTGGTAGGTAAACGGTGAGTGGGGCTTCTGTTTGGCTGTGTGTGTGTGTGTGTGTGTCCTGCGGGGGCCAGCCAGAGGGAATAGGTTAATTCTCTCGTCATCTTAGACACTTCCTGCGCTGCCGAAGCAAAGTGACAGCTAATCAACATTGTCATAAATAATCAATGGCCACTTTGAGCAGTCGCACACACAGACACACACGCAGAACAGCACGGACACACACTCACACGCACGTACACACAGGCCTGCTTAGATAATGGGGCCGCTGCTCCCCGTGTAATACCTGGCGCAGGGCTAAATTGGGAAAAGAAGGAGGACGGGAATGAAGTAGGGGGGGGGGCAGTGAGGTAGGCGAAGGACTGGGACAGGGATGCCTTCTGGCAGACTTTGTGGAATTAGAAGAAATTAAACGTCACACACACATAGAGCCATATCTTCTTCTCCTGTCTCTCTTTCACACACACACACACACACACACACGCACAGAGGACACTGGAGTAATGTAGGTTGTTGTAAGAGAAGAAGGACTATTGGGGTGAAGGGAAACTGTCTCTCTGGAGAGGGAAGGTGATGGGGGGAGAGAGAGGGGGGATCATTTTACAGCTCCATAATTAAAACTGAAAATCCATTTAAAAAAAAAAAAGACACGCCTTAATAAAGGTTACATCAAAATAAACAGATACATAAAAGTGTATGCTCCACTGCAGTCTGTAGGCAAAAGATCTGATGCAGGATCTGAATGTGTGTGTGTGTGTGTGTGTGTGTGAGTGAGAGAGAGAGTCATGTTTGCATCACTGGAAGTTAAATATTTGCTCATTAAATGACACAAACAGACAAATAGTTCAGTCCTGGGAGTGAGACATGGATGGTCCGATAGTGGGGCTTTTAAAACAGGGTGACCCCGAGAGAAAACGTGCACACCTCAATGGGGAAAAGGAGGAATTTGTCTTTATTAAGCTACAAGTGAGTGTGCGTGGGCATGCGTGACTTCCACATGTGTTTACACTCGTGTGTGCACGCGTTACCTGCGGTTTGGCAGGAGTCCAGCGTCGGTGTAATTCCGCTCACGCTGGTCTCCGGTAAAAACGGTGTGACCGTCTCTGCTCAGTCTGTAACGGGAGACGTGTCCATTAGGCTTGGACGGCTGATCCCAGTACAGCTCCACCGCCGATGTGTTGATTATCAGGTGCCTCGGCCTCGACCACACACCTACAGGAAAATACACGAGTCAGTGCCTCTATATCGATGAACTCAACTGGTAATATTCATCTTTGATAAATCACACACACACATGTCACATGTCAGCTGCTTGGTGCAACCTGAAAAACATGCACACAGATTTTCCTAAAACATTCATTTTAATGAACTAAGAAGTAGTCAAGTTAGTTTTTATCGTAATTTAAGTCTTCCATGACATTTTTGGTTGCTGTTTTCGGATAATTAAAAAATGAGGGTAAAACGGGAGGAAGGAAACGCAGCTGGGAAAACTGAGTCAACGATTAGACAGTAAGGGTCAGTGACTGAATGATATGTGTGCAATTGTGGAGATTATTTAATCCTTCGATGTAAATGACACAGAAGATGTGGCGGCGCCATTGTCTGACATGATGACACTAGAATGTGAAGTGCAGAGAAGAATTGCGCAGAGAATGAGAAGCTGAAATGGAAAAGAAATCATCATTTTCAAAACACTCAGCTGTCCACTGCAGCCGGCAGCGAGTGAGAAGAAAGGGACAGTGACAGGCGGTGGGACACTGAGGTAGACAAAGGACCAAAGAAAGGGATTGGAAAAGAAAGGAGAAGGAGGAGAGTTATGAAAAAATAATACAATCTAATCAAACAAAGTGTTTGTTCTTCTACTGTAATTAAAATCAGCCACTATGATGATAAAAACATTGACATATTGGAACACAAATGTTGAGGGTATATTTGTATATTTTGAATTCCTGCAAGTGGAATTGTATTTAAATCTTTAAAGAGTCAGTACACGAGATCCCAACAGTGGATTCACCAGAACCCTGCAGGGTATATCACAGACACGTGTGTGTGTGTGTGTGTGTGTGTGTACCAGCGGGGGCATCCTGCAGCGTGCGTCCTGTGGAAGGGAAGCTGGCTCCACATCCGACAGCTGTGCAGGCCACCAGGAGAAAAGTGTATTCTGTGTACGGCTGCAGACCTGACGCACACAGACACGTGGCATGATGGAAGCAGAGAGAGCTGATAAGACCACAACAGTTCACATACACACACTGGAACAAGGGTGAAAGGAGGAGGAACAGACAGACCTACAAAACGAAAAGAAGACAAAGTAAAAAAGAATCGGTGGGAAAGTGGACGACAGAGCGTCAGAGCCGGACTGTTTTCCCTCCATCTATCTGTTTCACTCTCTCTCTCCCTCTGTTCTCTGCACACTCTCAGCGGATGAATCCATATCTGTCTATGTTAAATTATGCATGCCATAACTCAATAATGAAACAACGTAAAGATGGGCAGCCTCCGAACTGACATGGGATAGGACCGGTCCAACGCTGTAATGTCATCAGCTTTTGATCTATGATAATTATGATACCTTGGTATGCGTTTAGGCTACAGCGTCCAGACATGATTTATTTATAGGCACTTGCTATGCAGTCTAAAAGATATCACATGGTGAGTGAAGCGCCCTTTAACGGTGCAGGATTATTTTTTGTGCATGTTATACTGAATCTTTTGCGATGGGAATTTATCACTGGAAGTGATAGGAGATTTTGACATCAACCTAAACAAAATAATCTTCCTGTTAAAGCCTCTTCGGCGTTATTTAAAGCCTTTAATCCTTTAGGTACATTTACGGCCTTGTTGGGGGTGTGAGGAGGGTGATCGGGACGAATGGGCGGATGCAAATCTTCGACGCCGTCACGGGAGTTGACTGGATGTTTTATGGTCATTCACTTAGCTGACGGCACACAACAGCTTACAAATCAAATTCATGGGGAAATGAAAGAACTAAAACAACTTTAGTTCAGAAGTATGACTCCAACAATCAGCTTTGTCACTGTATGATAAACTGCACTGCGGTATTTTAGGTCAACCGACCATCAGAGATTTCAGATAGATGATATAGATATTTTAAATATTCAGAAATAACAATTCATTGAATTGTACCCATGTACCCAATTGTATGTATCCACTTATGTTTTAGTATATTCAGGTTAAACTTCTGTTTTTTTTTATGTCAAAAACTGTTTCATCAGTTTTGATTTACTAATTATTATGGTGGAGGACAATGGTGGACATGATTCACTATCACTAAATAATTGTAAGAAAAATAAAAACATAAAATATAGGCGTATCTGCATTTTAATGACGAAAAAAGGAATAAACACTCATAATCTGTGATTTATTGTGTCCCACTGTATCAGAGAAACCTGCTGTGTCTCAGCTGCTGTACGTATTAGCACCCAGCCTATGCACACACACACACACAAACACAAACACACACACACACACACACACACACACACACACAGCGGAGGGCTTCATCACGGGTTGATCACGTCTCTCTCTCTCACTTACCCTGCTTAACATGCCTCTCAGACTACCATGCGTAACCCAACCCCAGATGAGTGTGAGTGTGTGTGTGCGAGTGTGCGTGTGTGTGTGTGTGTTTGTGTTCCTGCGTGTGTGTGCGCTCGTGTGCAAATGATCTTACAATGCTGCCCTGAGTTTGAGTTAAATAGAAGAAATCTGCCAGCCATACCGAGGTACTTGGATTGGCTCGTGAGGCTTTGTTACACTTTTTAACTGTCCAACTGAGCATGTGCATCCAGTGTGTGTGTGTGTGTGTGTGTGTGTGTGTGTGTGTGTGTGTGCATTCAGCACAGCAAATGTCAACACTAAAAGTGATGCACCACTGAAAAAAACAGCAACAGCAAAACACTCCCCCATTGTTGCAGATATAGTTGTCTCACGAATCTGGCTGGAAAGAACTCACAGAACATGTTATCAACTTTGGGAGTAAATGTAAATATTCTTTCCAGCTGCAAAAGTGTGATTGACAATTTGTGTGAGACTCAGAATGAATCAGTAGACATGCTTGTAAAAGTTGATCCCTTTTACTCACATGAAACAACCATGACATGGTCAAAACCATCGAAGAATAGCCAAGGATGATCCATGTGTGTGCTCCGGCTCACTCATTCAATGAAAATACAACCCCACACAACACACACACACACACACACACACACACACACACACACACACGTGTGCACGGACACACTCCTGTGCTTGTGTGTTTGAAATGACCTTTACTAGTCATCCTAAAGAGGGCAGTGTTGGTCTGCCAGAGAAATGCCACCATGTCTGTAAGTGTGTGTGTGTGTGTGTGTGTGTGTGTGTGTGTGTGTGTGTGTGTGCGCTAATGAGTGAGAAGAGGCCAACATACATGTGTGCGCGCACACACGTATGTGATTATGGAAAGACAGAGGAAGCTTCAATCATTTTAACAGTGATCAACGGGAAGTGAAAAACAGGTGGAGGGCGTTGTGATGTGAGCAGCCAGCGGCTGGAAGTGTCACTGCAAGAGCTGGACAGAGTGTGTGCATGTGTGTGTGTGTGTGTGTGTCCATGTCATGCAAATGAAAGGATGAACGGATGGTAGATGAAGGAAGAAAAAAAAGAGGAAATACATAGAGAGATGTGCAGTAATGAAGAATAGATTGTGCAGAACCTGGGGAAGCCTGAAAGGAGAAGAACTTAAGAGAAACGTGAGGATGGAAATGGACAGATAAAGGAGGACAGGTGAGGAGAACAACTGAGATGGTGAAATGCAAAATATTAAATTCGCAGTTGCATTACTGAAAGGAGAAAATAAGTTGCATCAAGAACAAGTGATCAAGAGTCACAAAGAAAGAAAAGGACAGAGAGAGGAAGACAGAGAAGGAGAGATCTATGATAATACCTCTTCTAAATAATTAAGAGTTTAACTTCCTGTCTGTGGCTCTCTAATGTAGAGACCGTCTGGGATGGAACGGTGGGATCGGGTCACATACACACACACACACACACAGACACACACACACACACATGCACACACACACACACACCACCTTCTTGCACAAGTGTATACATAGGAGACCTCAACAGTGAATTGCAAAGATTGTTTAACAGAATATCACTTCTTATCTTTTTATATTTTTTCAATCTATATCAAATGCATGCAGACATGAAATCACATGACTAATACGGTTCTGTTGGGAGGACATTTCCCAGTGTGTTCCCATCCCGAGCAGCCTCAGAAACTAAGGTGACAGCCCCTCGGCTTCTGCTCAGGTGGTTCTTTCGATCCCCATCGGCTGAAGACTTGCGTGACGCTATCTGGCTGTAACTCTCTGAAAGAAGCTACAAGGCTGAGCGTGAGGCGGAAGGAGGCGGGTCAGCGTTCCACTGTGAGCGTCTAGGTGAGACGACCAGCTCACTGCTAACCTGCCCCCTCGACTGACGCAGACACTGATGGACCACAGCATGTCCGGTGCTCATCTGTGCTTTTCCCCTCAAATAATGTTACAAGTAGTACTCACCCCATCTGCACAATATGATGTAAATGACATTTGTCATTGCTGTTTTGTACTATTGTACTACTACTACTACTACTACTACTATTGTACTACTATTTGTACTATTTCTATTCTTGGTTGGAGCTGCTGTATGTGTCTCCAAGACAACAGGAAGACAGAAAGGGACGTTGGGAGACGACACTCTCCTGAAAGACATTTGAGGATGGGACGGCATTTGTCCCATCTTCAAATACATAATAAGTTTTAAGTCTAAATCATACCTAAGGTTGCAGAGAGCTGCACAGGCCTTCATCTTCACTGACAGATTCTTAAAAAAAAAAAAAAAAGTTGCCGTCTTGCTACACACTGAAGTCTTACATGGACCAATCAGAAAATAGAATAACGACGGGAGTAAAAACATGAATAAATAAAAGAACATGGTCTATTCCCAGCCATTCTGAATTAATAATGAGCCTACAAAAGACCAATTAAACACATGATTAATGCCATAATCTATATAATTGCAGGCAATAATTCAGTGCGTGCTAATGATAGCGATACTTAATATTGATCCACATGGGGAGTTTGTACAGTAGTGCGTCATTCGTTCTATCTGTCATAATTGTGAGCTGCTAAAAATGTTTCATTAATAATGTATTTGTTTCTCCTCCGAGGGCAAATCATTGGTTAACATTTAACAGCTCAGTAATTGTCCTGAACTGCCTGATTTGTGTAAAGGCTGTTTTTTTTTACTTCTTGTGAAATGAATTGGAGTGTTTTCAGGGGTCAAGCGTGCCTGGAGGCTCCTCGGCCCTGATGCTGACTGATGACGCAAAGGACCTAAATGTAGCTGTGACAAACATGGTATTTGTGTCTTCAAACTTATCAACACAACTGTGATATCTATAATCTAAACTGATTCTACAATTATACACTTGACATGTTTTTACTTCAGCGCAACAGGTACTTTAATCCAGTGACTGATGGAACAACACAGTGTCATGAGACATCTGGAACAAATGTAAAATTAGTAAATATAAGTAAATTACTGCTAAAAAAAAAATGAATCAAACTAAAACTGATTAGTATGTAGCTGAAAAAAAGCTAATCTCTGGTTTCAGTGAAAACCTCTTTGTGGAACTAGTAGGGAAGATGAATAATGGCATATTAAACATTAAGGACGAGGAAGAAGTGTGGTAAATTACTTTTGCTCATACTTCATGGAAAATCCTTTCCTCATCGCCGTCTTCATGCTCTTCTCAATTTCACTTTTTATTATTTCTCTACGGTCAATAATAGAATAAAATATTCATTTTGAACACAATATTGCAAACACTGTTATTCAATTAATATTGCCAACTAATGTGAGTATACTGTACATGAGACTGCCAATGAGTATTGAACAGATCGTCTGAAAGAAAATAAAATTGTCCTGATAATGAAATGTGTTGCATTTTAGTCATTCCCTGATGTTCCTTTCAAACATCTCTACTTCCGCTGTGGGATGAACATACATCCCATGTTCTGTTTCCTTCATTTCAGTGAGACAAACGGGAACATTATTCCCCCTTGAACAGAGAGGGAGAGAGTGTTGTGGTTTTGAGTTTGTAGGGTTTTCCAGCGTCTCACCGGGGGACAGGGGGATTTCACACGCACACGCTGCTTGCTTACACTGGCACACAGGGCTGGTACAGTATTACGCCACATTACCATCTCTATTTGGCATTGTTTGCGCACACACGCACACACGCACACACACACACACACACACACACACACACACACACACACAGATACTCATGTGCACACACTCCCAGACCATACAAGCCAACCACAGGGGCCCCGGGAAAAGTTCCTGGCAAAGCTGATGCCTGGTCTGAGTCCAAGTCAGCCGAGTGCTGTGAAATGAAAAGAATTTCAACTTCCAAAAAAAAAAAAAAAAAGTCACTTTGTTCTCACACATGACAAATTTAAAGGGTGAAATTCAAACCAGTTCTTGACTTTTAAATCTTTGAATAGACCTTTGGCTTAACTTGAAACGTCTGCTGTGATATATTGTAATTGCATTTCTACAGAGGCATTTTACACAAAGGTGTTTGTGTCTATGCCGATGCATGTCTAAATGTGTCCGCATGTGTGTGTGTGTGTGTGTGTGTGTGTGTGTGTGTGGTGACGGAGCAACACAGCTCCTCTTAAAGCTAGACCTACCAGGACCCACAGGTCACCAGTCCTGACACCACCACCTTGGTGTGTTTATCTACAGGAGAAATACAAGCTGCTTTCTTTGTTGTGTACAAAGTATTGTATCAGAGCACACGATTTTCCACAGCTTTTTGTCAGAGGAGTATAGTTTTGTTGCTTCTGTGGTCTGTGTGTGTGTGTGTGTGTGTGTGTGTGTGTGTGTACAAGCAAAGGTCAGGACAGGACAGAGCACGTTAGGCATCAGGTGTAAATTTGGTCATTAGATGCTTCCAGAAACATAAATAATGGCATGACAAAGAAAAGATGAGAGAAAGGGTGGCGTGAGGGGCAGATGACAGGTAAGCATGGATGGGGAGGAAAAAGAAGAGAGGCTGCAGAGATGTCAAAGGAAAGTGTGAGGTGTGTGAGGTAAGAAGGAGTTGTAGAGCAGAGGTGGGAGGAAGGATGAGAGCAAAGGAGCACCAATACAAAACTGTGGAAGTGACAAAAAAATGTGCTGAAGACAGCATATGTGAAACCCAAAAGTAAAAAAAAAGTACAATACCTTTTGGTTAAGACAGAGGGATTTGAAGTGGGGAAGAATGGACGTGATCTCTTACCAGTCACTGTGTAATTTGAAGGTCCGCCTCTGTGTGTTAGTATGGTTCCAACACCTGTCTGGTTCAGGCGATACAACTGTACTCTTCCATTGGGATGTGTGGGTTCCATCCAGCTCAGGTGGAGAGAGGAGGGGCTCAGAGCTGTCACCACTGGAGACTGCACCCCCTGTGGGACGCCCTGAACTGTGACCGCCTTGACCTAAACATCCGCACAAACCCACGGACACACACCGACACACACACACACACACACAGGAGGAAGCACACACAAAAACATGAAATGCAACATCTGCTTGATATTTTCTGGAATGTGCACATCTGAATGCAGCAGATGAACGTCTGCTGTGATCATTTTAGGGAAATAACATCAACCTGCAGTGGGGTCAGAAAGCCTTTGTTGTTGTTGTTGTTCTGTTGTTCTGCAGCGATGGAGGAGGACCAATCCATGATAAAATGAAAATATATCAACTGCAATATTCACCTTTTTCTCTCCTTTATAGGTTTTGTCCCTGTGTTGTTTCCGGCATGTCATAACATTTCCTCAGTTCTTTCTTTCTTGGAGGGTTTTGTCTGGATTTTTTTGTTTTGTTTTGTGTTACATTTTCTTTCTTTCTTTTCTTGTATGAAAAGTTCTATGTGAATAGAGTTTGACTGACTGATTGACTGATGTATGTGCAGGTTCCAGTCAATCGTCTGACCAAAATGATCAACCGGAACAGAATGCAAAACGACTGCTCAACAGGTTCATTACATGCTAATGACTTCTTTTCAGTGCAGGGGTTCAGGCTGTGGGTAGCCTGTTGTTGTAAACTCAGTCTGTGGGTTCCTGAGAATGCCGGGTGAATGTGCGACCACAGAATCACTGGGCAATCTGCTGCTCATGGCAACAGGGATATCCTGCCTTAATAGACTGTCACTAGCACTTCCCCCACCTGTCCCACAGACTGCGAGGCAATTAGAACACTGCTACTACAACTAAGGAGACAAACACACATTTGAAAACGCACAGGTGCAGGCAGGTATATGCACACAAACACACAAGAGGAGGAAGGAGAGGAACGAGCAGACGGAGGTGAAGAGCCAGGTGGTGCTTCAGTCCAGATGTGGCTCATATGTAAATATTAAGTATAGAACCAATCAGCAATAGGAAGTAATTCACCTCATTTCTATACCTAACTACTCAACATGTGTCCTAGAAATAAAATCACATTATGAGTTTGTTTTGATATGGACATGCAGGTAGTTGATGGATGGTTCATGAACTGCATGAACTCACACATTTTTACAACCAGGACCCATCAGCAGGGCTTGAGACCAAAAGGGTGATTAAACATTTCAAAAGACTGAAAGTGATATTCGAGCTATCATGTCAGTGCTGTCAGACAGATGCGATCCCTCGGTGTCCCAGTGACAAATAATGATCAGTGGTCTGCCTGTTGGCAGGATCAGACAAAGAGGGTTCTGGTTAAATGATCAACAATGAGGACACGTTTCGATTTGGATTTAATGATTCAGAAAGAATATGGATGTTTGACTGGTGCCATTCGAGGTGCCAAACTGCTCCTCAGGAGTGGTTAAGAGTTCAAGAGTATTCCTGAAGGACACTTCGGCGTGACATCTTTAGGGGCAAGCGATCAATCCAGGAAGATTCCAGTGAAGTCAAGTCAAGTCAGGAATCAGAGACTCCGTGAGGTTTCTCAATGACCTCCTCCACTTAATCTGCCTCCAACTGCTGCTAACTACCTCTGTGGTGATTCTTCCTGTTTCTATCTAATCTTAAAATGAGCTGAGATGCACACTCGTCTCACTGCGTTCCCCACCAGCATCTGTATGAAAAGAAATGCAAACTTGAAAACATGAGACCTGGTGAGACTGAGGACAAGTGACACTGGGGACGAGCTGAAATGAGCGAGGTTGGACAGAAGGAAAAGAGGGAGAGGAAAGTGCCAGAAACTGGGGAGTGTGCAGCTGAGATCAGGGGATGACAGCAGACAAATGGCAGAGAGAACAGAACAAAAGGATTCAAAGGCAGAGGAGGACCAATCACTCTTCCTACCGCTCTAAGTGACCAACCGTATTAGATCAGCACCTTGTGTTGTCACAACGGGTGTGTGTTAGTGTGTATCTGTGTTTGTGTATGTGAGAGGGGGCTGATGCCAGGTAATTGCAGTGGAGTATTAGGTTAGACCACGTTATCCCATAATTGGTAGTGTTTGGCCAATTTTCACTGGTGTACAAACTAATCCAAGTCACTCGCTTTCCACTCGCTGCTGGGAGTGTGTGCACGTGGTTGTGTGAAGATTGTGTGTGTGTGTGTGTAAGGAAGGAAGCACATGGAACCCAGAGCTTGAGTTTGTGGTTGGACTGTGTTGGGGTCTATGAGCACAAATACATGTCGGTCACGTAGTTGGTAAATGGAGCCAGCTTCCAGGGAAGATGAGGATGAGGATGGGGCCGCTATGGAAAATGGAAGAAAGCTCAAGCTGGTGAATCAAAGTCTAGGTTTTAGTCTTTTAGCAACAGACACCTCAAAATCCAATGCAAAAAACATTGTTTTTTGGGGCGATATTGAATCATTTATAATGGGTTGTTCCTGAAACAGAGCTTTACCACGCTAGTGCACAAAACTGTACACAAAGGTACAGTTTGCACAGAACAGAGAATGTCCTGCAAATACACAACCCATGGATTGTTTTGCAGGCAGTGGCGTATGAGGGCCTTTAGTGAATGTATTAATAATGTGTTGTCAAATAAACACAAGCTTTCTTCAGGTAACCATGCTGATTGTATGTATGGAATGTGAGACCCAAACATGAACCCCTTTTCACCAAGCTGAAAACACACAATACTCTGTGACAAAAACATTGGTTTCAGCTGCATGTTTGTTTGAAAGGTGCGATGCAAATACAACCACCTACCATCATCAGCTGCCTGCTGTCACACACACACAGTCCAGATAGGAACCTTTGAAACATCTTTGTTTCTCATCTCTCTCTAACCGTTGTTCACTCTCTGCTGTACCTCCACCCTACAGCCATTCGCTTCTAGCTCATTCACGTCATCAGTCTTCCTATCATCCATTTATTGTGCACATTAATCTATTTATCTATCAACCCCTCCCAAGTTCAACTAACTCCACTTCCATCTAACCCTTTCATCCTTTCTCCCTCCCAGAGACACAGCCTCTATACGTAAGAATGTGCAAAATAAATTAGCTTTAAAAGCAAGACAGACACTTTTCAACAGGAGCTTTCATCAGAGCTAAGCTGCAGAAATTAATTGTTGTGGTGATATCAGCTCAGCCACTGCCAGAGAGAGATAGCGGGAGGGACTTCTATGTGAAGCTATTATGGACGCTATCACAAACATCAGGTGCGCTCAGCAAATCCACAGCCTCACATAGAGGAGGGGTGTATACGAGGCTCAGTAACAACTGGTTCTTACATGGAAACAGCACAAAGTTCACGCGGTGTGAAAGTAACACACACGATAACGTCCAAACAACACAAATTCATAAAACACACACAACAACCGGGGAGCACAATGACAGTGTTCAGCAGAATGAACTCATCAGCATCTGATCAGATGGCAAACGGTCAGTTTGACATTTAGTCTGAAGGTTAATGAGTGAGCTAATACGTACGCGATACGCTGACTGTGGTTTCTTACCTGTGGACTATCAGTGCAACCAGCGCGGTTACACACTCGTAGCTGGTAGCTGTACTCCTGGTACGGCCTGATTCCACCTATGTCTGTAAAGCTGCTTTCGTCCCCACGGTAACGCTCTTGTCCGTCACGCAGGATAACATAGTGGGTAATGATCCCTGTCCAAATGAAAAAAAACAAACAAAACAAAAAAAACTAAGTGAGGCCACATCATGCTTAGGGGGGGATTCTGATCACTGGTATATTAAACGCTCGCATGCATGCTCACATGCACACAGAAAAACACACCATTAGGCCAGGCAGGTGCTTGCCAGTGCCATTGGAGGATGTCATCCCGTTCACCTACGCGACTCCAGCGGGGGGGTGCCACTCCCCACGGTTTATCTTCACTGGTCACTACTGTCGTGGCGTCACTGGAGGTCGGCCCGAAGCTGTTCCACCCCCTCACTCTGTACTCATACGTGGTGAAGGGCTCCAGGTCTGAATCTGGTTGAGACGGAGGAATAGTCAGTAATTCCTTTTGAATAAAGTTAATAAACCACTTACTACACTGATCCGAGTCCTGAGTGTATTTTCTGAAGTATGCGGTATTTCCGTTGAGACTGATCTTTACACGGCATGAAGTTAACGTGAGAGAACATATCTGCGCCCCAAAATGTAAAGACGACTCCAACTCTCACAGCATGGACCTGTACCTTTGTTCCACCATAAGAAGATCAGTTATCCATCTATGCAGATACGTAAACGCTCTGTGACTGCTACTACTAAACGTGAGGCAGTTGCGGAGGCCTTGTTACGGCCCTTCTGGTGGGGAGTAGATATAAATACAGATGCACTCGCACACACATATGTGCATTATGTTTAGGAGTGCAGAGGGACCTCTGCTGAAAATGAGTTCATGTTTTAACCACCAGTCTGGGACTCTTTACTGCTGTGAAAACCGTGACACCTGCGTGTAAAGGAAACGCTGGACACACACCCAAAATCTGTTTATGCATTTTGTTGAGAATGAACCCCAAATGTGTCAGGAAGCAGAACATTGTGTGTGGGTAATATATATTTTTACAGCACCCATAGCACACCCATCTGTGTGTGTGATGTGGTTTAGCTTTATTTTATTATTATTATGATTTTTTTTTACTCTGGGAAGTATAGCATGACACCCGCTGTGTGCTAGCATGTGTGTGTATGCGTGTGCTAGAAACATCTGGTGGATGGTGTGTGGCAACAGCTTTATGCTCCTCTGCCCAGATGGTATCACAGCATCGCCTAGGAGCTCTTATCCTAACCACCCCGCGCCACACAAACACACACATGCACAAACACACGCATAGAGTAATGGAAACTCATCTGAAGCGCAGGCGCACTTGAACGGGGACTAACTGGGATAATAACGCACACATAACACATGTAATTATGGGAGCACAACCGCCCATATGCATACATTACACACAACCACAATTAGTCTTGATTAAACAGACTTAACTACCCGGATAAATGATGTGTGGACAGAATGAAAATCACAACACACATGCCAACTCCCATTGGGCTGATAAACAGTAGAAAATATTCAAATGGCATTTAAACGCCCATTTCTAACTTTTAATGACACACCAGTGGGCAACACAGAGAGTCTCTGTGTTACAGCATTTTAATGTGCACCGCAGCAGCCATCTTGGTGTGTGTGTGTGTTAGTGTGTTAGTTTGTTAGTGGGTGCGTGTGCATTTGTGTATGGGGCTTCTGTTTTTTAAACTTATGCAAACTAATCGTGCCTGTCACAAATACCCTCGATAGGTTTGGCTGGAACAGACCTTTTCCATGAATGCTGATGAAAGCAGCTTGTGACAGTGACACGTGGGCGTCTCTCCTCTTAGGCTCAACACCCAGGTTGTGTCCGCTGTAGTTGTGGAGAGTCTGCTGGTATCTCTCTTAAACAGAGCATCTTACCTGTGTAGGTGTATCTGTTTGCATCTCCGCTGTACACAACCTCCTCAGGAGACGGGCACAGGTTTCCCTCGTATGCCAGGCTGCCGACGAGTGTGTGACTGGATCTGTTGAGTGTGTTATCACTTCTGTCAGTCTGTGCGGGCAGACCTGAAGTGAGACTCTCATCCGTGGTGTTGATGGAAGGTGCGTGCATTGTGGATTGCGTGTTTGCAGACAGGACCCATGTGCAGGCAGTCGTGGATGGATCGATGTCACAGGAGCCACAGAACGCTGTCGAGGCCGCGGCGACAGGACACACAGCAGCCTGTGAACACTGGTGCTGAGCAGGGGAAGGAGAAGGCGTCGGGGGGAGGTGGAGAACACGGAGGAGTCCAGATGGGAATAAAGAGCAAAATCAGGGAAGAGGAGGGGAGGAGAACAAAATCAAGCTAAAAATCCTTGAGACCATCTCCATCTCCACAAGTGTTTATTGTGTCATTGTTTTTATAAAATCACATCATGACTTTTAATTACTGACTCTGTCTTAAACACACACATTCATTGTACAATGTATGTGTGTGTCTATGAGATGTTTATGTGATGCTTGGTCCTTAATGGCTTCATTAGGGCTAATGAGAGTTCTACCCTTTGTTCCTGTGTGTGTGTGTGTGTGTGTGTGTGTGTGTGTGTGTGCACATGCTGACTTAGGAACATACAAACACCGCATCACCCCAGATGATGAACGGAACGCGGACATTGTGTGTGGGACTGAGACAAACCATTGAATGTCCACTGGGGGTAGATTATAGCGTTGACCCGGCAGCTCATCTTCATTGTCGATGTAGGAATGAACTTACACTTACAGAATTCTATATCTATTATTTTTATTCTTCAAATGTGTATGTGAATGTCCATCATGCGGCCCTGCGATGAGCTAGTGACTTTTCTGGGGCGTGCTCCACCGTCCGCCTGTTGACAGCCGGGATCGGGAAGAAGATGAATGAATGAATGAATGAATGAACGAACTTCTGCTTGTTATTTTATCATTTCATTTATCGTTCAAATGTGGGTGTGAGGGTCCTTCATGTGGCCCTGCGGTGAGCTGCCGAGTTGCCGCGGGGATCGACTCCAACACAACTATGACCCGAGCAAGTGGGAGGTGATGAATAAATGAATGAATTCATTGGCCATTTCTTCAACTGAATTTATCTATCAGAAGTGTCAAGGGAAAGTGTTCTATGTATTACACGATGTGAGGTGACTGCATTCTGTTTATGTCACACACACACACACACACACTCTAAGACCTGCACTGTTAAACGTACCTGTGTGAGCAGGTTGGGCGTGGGTTGGCTCGCACACACGTGTCGTCGAGGGTCATAGCCAATGCCGTTGCAGCATTCTTCCTCCTGAAGTATGACCTTTGATCCACAGCAGCGCAGTGTGACTGTGGCATTGCCAGCAGGGTGCATCGTGTGTCCATCGCTGCCCACACAGCAGAGAGATGTCGAGGAGTTGATGTACTCTTGACCACAGCAGACAAAACCTGAAGGTAAGAGAGAACATATTGTTACATAATTATATTCATTTCTTCAAACCTCGCACTCTCGGGGGAACTCAGTTTCACTCGTTAGTCGTCTTCCATTTGTTGAACCCGGACGTGTCGCCACTTCATAGCAAGACCGACAGTAAGTAACCAGTAACCAGTCAGCCTGACATGCTGGTGGAGGTGGGAGGACCTGGAGAACCTCCACAAAGTGTCGACAACTACGTCGAGTTGTTTAACTAGACGACGCTCTACTAGAACATACAAAAAAACTGTATGGAAGGACTGATTGATGAGGAATGATTACGTATGTTAACAGATGATTCATTGTTCAAAAGACCGTAATTAGTTGATAATAACTAATTAACTAACTAGTCATTAGTAGTTAGGAAATCAGTGTAACACAATATCAACATTTGGCAGGTATCAAGAGGATGAGTTTCCATTGGAAGAGTCAATAACAGCTCTGGTGTCTCTAAAATCCAATCAATGCCCATCCACATCATACTGACTTACTCCTTTCCTTACTTCTCCCCTGCCTGCCTCGTTTGCTCGCCTGTATTCAGGCTTTGCTGTTGGTGGAGTGCGGGGGGAGAGGAAGTGTGTTGTTCAGAGAGCTGCCATCTCTGACAGTGATAAGTGAAGCCTGTCTGCTGCCACTTCACCTTCAGCAGCAAGGTGACATTTTAAATCCATGCTATCGCTCCGTTTCCCTGGGAATGTTTTGCAGCTGAATGCCAAATTCAAATTTGTTTAATCTCAGTGCAAACATATAAAAGCAATAACTTCATACCAATGTCATATTCGACTTATTAATGCACATTCAAAACGTACCTTAACTGTTCAGTTACAGTGGAGATAAATGGTCTGATGTGAAGGCACAGAGCAACCAACACCGGGAGTCGAACCCAATCCACGACCCAAACCAATCTGTTAATGTCTGTCAGTCTCATGATTCTCCGAGTGTTGTTTCTTGGAAAATTAATGGAAATGTCACAGCAACCATTTCACATCCATAAAGAAAACACATGGTTGTTTAAGATGTTACATGTAATTCTACAAACGTTTGAATGTTTACTCTTGTTTAGTTTTCCGATATAAATAACATTTTTATTCTTTGACAACAGCTACTGACTTTTTTTTGTGCTGCTCACCATACTTATATTTGTACAATGACCTTGTGACAGCAAAGTGACCCTGCACAAAGGATGTAAACAGTTTAGTCACTGCTGAATCACAATTGTTCAGATTTGAATCAGGGTTATCTACCTCTGTAATTAACGTGTGACTAAGTGAACACTTCCCTCAGAGCACTGCTTCACGTAAAAGCTCTACAGTGGTTGTATGTTCGATGACCTCCAGTGAGGTTTGCGTGGATACAAAAAACACGAGCGCTGCTGTACTAACACAACTACTTATGGGACAAACACAGAAGCCCGTGTCAGGGACAGAGGCTAACTAAGGTCAACCACAGCGGGGTGAGACGGAGCAAATACACAAGTTGAACCAACGCGGATCCTGTGACTTCAGCACAGCTTTGAGGGAGGGGATTGTCATGCTTTGGCCTTGCAATGGATTAGGGCTGTAATATTGTCCTGCTATAATACTGAGTCAGCAAGTCCCCCCCCACGGTGAGGATGCTTTGAAATTAGAAATGAGCATGGTATGCCAAGGCAAGGCACGCCTAAATTATACTATCTGTGCCGACGGGAAGAGGACAAATTGTATTTTAATGAGAGCTGAATGGTCAAAGCTTCTCATTTTAAATCAGAGACTGAAAAATTATAAGAACCCCTGGTATTTTGTGATTATTTAGCTTATAGTTAAAATAATCTAACTTTCATGAGGTATTTAGCAAATTTATCCCAACAGTTGATGGCATGCTGATCTGTGGCCCCATCTACCCCCAGCTGTGCTGCCCATTTTATTTGACAGCAGACATTAAACACCAAGTCATTGCCGTGTATCACGGCTTCGTCCTTTAATGGGGCGGCAGCCAGTTGTCGAGTGATAAACAACTTATTGCTTCACGCCTTCATCAGTGATCACTCTGCGCGGATGCGATGCGGTGGAGCTGCTGTTGTCTCAAGCGGTCGTTTCACTTCAAGTGTTGTGTCTTTGCTGCGTTGCGGTGCATTGTATCCTCAGCGCATCCATCAGGCACCATGTGACAGGAAAATGCAAGTGTACGTGTATGTGTGTGATTGTGTGACATAAAGGCAGTCTGACGGCTAGTAACTCACTTAGCGGCGGCAGCTGTTGCAGAATGGAGGCTTGGTGGCCAATTCCCCCAGCGCCTTACTTCAGCTTCAATGACGAGCAAATAAACAGCTCAACACTTTTCCAAAATAGCTCTTCTACTCTCAACCCTCATCACACTGAGAACCCTTCTCATCTGGACATCAGGTCCGTGATCCATACGACTGCATCCATCCACGACCGTGTTTACTTTTGCTCCGTGTGTGCACTCCGTAAGGCTCCTTGTGTTCGACCCCCCAGCACGGTCTGTGGCTGGAGGACAACGTGTCAGTTTTGAACAATGAACTCAAATGTATCATACAACCACCACGACAACTTGAACGTAACAGTTTGCTCAAATTTAAGTTCTTATTTGAACATTTTCCTGCCCAAGTCTCAGTCTTTATGACATATGCAATCAGTCACCAGGGGGCGATCAAGATCTTGTGCCTTTGCCTTTGATGAGCTCTCATTGCGTCCATCTCTTGTAGAGTATATTTGACTCATGTCACAAGGTCTGTCTCTTCTCAGCCTTGAATTTTGGACCTTTTTACCTTCTAAACAAACTTGTATCACTGTTCTGTTCTTTCTTCGGATCAACGACACATTTTTGACCACTCCTCCCCAGCAGCCATAAGTGACGCAGGTTCATCTCCGCCCTTTTTACTTCAATGTATCCACATGTTTGATGGGTCCACACCATCTATTTACTATTCTGCAGCTAAACTTCACCATTTTATTATCATCTACTCAGCATAACTCTGATCCGTGCCTTTGTTGGCTTTATCTGTGTATGGGTGTGTGTGATACGCTCGTACATTTTTGTTAATATTTTGAATCGTGTTCTCTCTTCCTCTCTTTAAGCTGTGTGTGTGTGTTTGTGCACGTGTCCATTTGTTGACAACATTTTATCACGCACCTCTTGTTTTCTCTCTTGCATCAGAGAATGCTCCATCACTAATCTTCAGATTTACATTGGATTTGCATACATTCACTAATAGCGGCAGGAGCGCCGCATCAACACAAGGTGCTTAGACAACGTGAATTAATATTAGGGTTTCAGTCATTCCACTTAATGATAAGTCAATATTTAGCTCTGACAATGAACTACTGATAAAAATGTGTGTTGTGGATTAGAGTTATCTGAGCTCTCTAGGAGACCAAAACCCCTCCACAACTTTAAACAAACCAAACACTTTTAAATACCTGAATATATTACAAGGGGTTTGGCACAAAATGCGTTTTTGTGCATGGATGTTGGCGCGCACACAGGCTAGTAGCAGACATTATATTTCAAAGTTATTTCAAAAATAAACATACGTTCAAATCTTTAAGGCTGGACAACTGGTGAACTCCTGAGAGCCCTATTCAGTTTTCATGTATTTCATTATTGAAATTTGCAAATGCACAAATACACACATCCACACACTTGCCGCAGGAAAGATGAAGTGCATTTGAGTGTGTGTGTGTGTGTGTGTGTGTGTGTGTAATCCGGAGGGGCCACACCGTATGTCCAGAGATGAAATCAAAGTGAATTGACTTCCTCACACAGTGCACAAGATTCCCCTGTGGACACACATGTGAATGTAGGGTCAGCAAGCACACACATGACTGAACACACACCGACACACACACTTCTCCTGTTTAACATTACTAGCTGTCCCTTTGATTGTATGTACGCTACAGTTAATATACATTCATATCTGTGTGTTTGTACACATTAGCACAGGGATTTAGCACACTAGCACACAGCAATATGAATGAACAATAAAAGTTAACAACCACAAAGATGTAAAAATGTAAAAATGTGTGAATTATCATTATTACTGTGTACTGGCATGTATATGTGATTACTCAATACCAGGGACTCACTGTGCCATGAAGTATAACATAATAGCAGTAAAAACTTATGAAAAAATTAAAAATGGAGAAATAACAGGATTTTTTTTGTACAAGCGTATAACTAAATGTCACTTTGTATGTACAGTATGAACATAAAAACCTAACTTATGCCTGTTACTTCTTTCGGCTTGTCCCTTTTCAGGGACTTATGCCTGTTACTAATGTGTCTATATACATGTTTGAATATGAATATACAAAAAAAAGTGAACAACCCAAAGCTGAAACAAATGCACGCAAACACACACACACACACACAGAGGACGGACTTTATCTCTGTGTTCCTGACACCTAGTTTTATTCTTGCCAGTCATTAAAGCAAACCTAATAGAAAAGCCATCATCATAAGTACATTAACAGAGACAGAAATGTCTCCCTGCGTTCAGAGAGACCTCTGTCTTCAAAAGCAGCCAGACGCTGCTGTGTGGAATTCACGGCCGTTTGCCATTTGCTATCCGTCATTGATGAGGGGATTTTGGCAATGACATAAGTCTACCTGGCTGCACACGACACACAAGCGGAAACCATGAACGACAGTGTGTCTGTCTATGTCCAAAAAAAGCATGAGCGAATGAAAACACATTCACAAACATACACATCGTCGACACGTTCATATACTCACACCCACAAAATGCATCCACTCACAACTCCAGCAGTCTCAGACTGAGCGAGCTTAACTACTGGGATAATTTCCCTCCAGCAAATGGTCACTGTGCCCTTGAAAAACATATTTGATTATTACTTTTTCTCCCCCTCCTCTTTTTTCTTTTAGCATCATCACAGCCATTTTCATCACGCGCTCTGATGATGGCACGGCAAGGCGCGTTAAGATAACACCCCGGCACCGCTAGGCTTTTAACACTTAAACGGTGAAAAGGGATATTTAGATTTGTCCTTGAACGTTTGGATGGGGCCTGCTGGGCTGGGACAGAGGGAGGCAGCCAGAGAAGGAGTTAAAGAAATGCGTACATTTTGAAGATTCACTCACTGTCAGGGATGGGGTGGGTGATGTTGAAGGGCAGATGGAAGAGTTAAAAAATGAAAGCTTAAGTGCAAGTGTGAGGGGGGAATGATTAGCGGAGCACGCGTGGCGAGGCAGGGGACGTGGGGAGAGTCAGGGAGCAATGGGAGGCCATACACACCGGCCGAGTTCTTTTAAACAACATCTAATCTCTGCTAAGTCATAGTTAAACATCTTCCATACAGACTCAGTGGGGAAAGAAAAGAGGAGCAAATGAAGAGCTTAAAAGTTGGTCCTGAACCAGAGCCACACAATGGGAAAGGCTGAAACAAAACAGGGACACTTGTCCAAAAACAACCAATTTAATCCACTTGACAGTGAAATGAAATCTGATTAAAGAAAGTGGGAGATTTTGACAGAAAGGATTTTGTACAGAGACTTTTTGTTCTATATAACACCTGGGGATGCTGAGTAAAGGATTATATCTCACTGAAACCTCAGAGTCCAGCCTGGGCTCACATATTAGTGCTGCTTCAGTGACGTCACATGCAGAGAGGAACCTACAGGAGTGGATTTTTCTATGTGTCTTACTGCCAAAATGAGTTCATTTTTATGCAAAATGATTTACAGTCTAGCCTCTTATTCATCACTGATGCTCTGCACTCCCATTTCATACACAAATCCCTGCATGTGAGGTGTCGACCAGCTCAGTGCGAGCCACTCTGGGTTCACTGCTTTGCTAAAGAACAAGATCACAAGATCTCCAAACTGTCTAGTGACTAGACACAACTAGCCACAACTGTCTGCACTGGTTACAAACGCCAGCAGCAGCTGCACTCCTTCCTCGTTGTCACACTGGATCTAACACCAGAATAGTTTGTATGAGAGAATTATGATAAAGTAATGTAAGCACAACAGAATAATAAAAAAAAAAACCAACAGATTTACAGATTACTGCGTGAGATGATGTAACAGAGATGAGTGAAAACTGCTTAGAAGTTGTCAGAGGATGAAATCAATGAGTCTCCAATGCAACAGTTCCATTTTCTATATCGATAGACAGAGTTAACTAACAGGATTCAGTGTACCACTTAATTCTTACTTGACTGCTACTACCTAGTAGTGAAGTAAATACTCTGTGTGTGTGTGTGTGTATATATACATTATAAAACCTGGATGTCTTCATCCAGTCACAAACACATACACATAAGCAGGTTTACTGACTAGTGGATGGTAACACTGGCATTTGCAGTAGCACCATACAGAGTGAGGCCGATAACGTGTTTTGCTGTCTAATCATGTTAACCCCAGAGATGCACCTCATTTCAGAACATTGTAGACGAAAGCTTTCCACTGACTCAGCTTCTTTTGTTTGGTGGGGACAGGCTGGGCGAGGTGACGCCTCTGACCCTGATTCTATTTCACCTGATTAACTCAGGTTGCTTTCCTGTTTCAAATCAAATAGTCAAGCCAGGAGCACACGAGTGCTTCTGGAACTGTGTTGCATGTTTTCACATGAGTGCGCACACGCACACTCCGCTGTGTTTATACACGCACGCATGTTTTTGTTGCGTGTGCGCGGCGTATGAATGTTTGTGTGCACATGGGCACGCAAGCCGGCATATCTGTTGCCAGACGGCTGTCTCCTGGCATTGCTGTTCCCCTGCAGTGTGTGTGTATGGTTGTTGACAGTGTGGACGGTAATGTGTGATAGATCGCACTTCAGGGACCCCATAATCACATCAGCCTAACCTAGTCTATCAGCTGGGCACAATGGGATACCCTTCACTCCTCCTTTAATCTGCTCCATCTAGTTCTTCCCCACTTTTCTCCCCCCCACCCCTTTTTTCCCCTCTCAGAAACCTTCTTCCTCCTCTTCGCGCAACTTCTGTGTTTTTTATTTTATTACATTTTTTATTACAGATGTGGCTTTGTGTGTTTGTTTCTTTTGTTTGTGTTTCATTAAAGATACGAACCCCTGGGATGGGAGCGACTGGTGCCAAGGTTAAGCGGACTATCCTATAATAGGTGTTGCTGTGAACATGTTGTGTTTTCAAGTGTCTTGAAACAGACGTGTGGGTTGAGGTTGCAGCGCTGGCCCCGGGGCTCCCCCCACACCACAGTGCACCCAGCAAATGGCCCTTAACCTTGCTAGCGCCGCTAGCCCTGCGATCCATCATACCATATGTTCTCAATGGGGAAGCTAACGCTAATGACTGATGAGTGGATGGGAATGAGGGAACATAAAGGGAAAGAGGGCAAAGAGTAGGATGAGGCCAGAGGAAGAAGCAGAGGAGGAGGGGAAAGTTGTTGGAGAAAGGTAACAGACACAAGGATATGGTAAAACTGTAAGACATGAGAGGAGGAGAGGAAAGATGAGCATATAACCATCACAGCTGGAGGATAAAAGAACATGTAGTGGAGGAAAGTGTCAGTATAAAATGAAAATTAATAGATCAATTAAAATATCAAAATCCACTTCTGTTTAAAAAGGAAAGAAAAAGAAGTTAGAGGAACACATGATAAATGACATGAATCAGGAACTTCTGCTTTACTTTGCTTTACTTTACTAACCTCTCTAATCTGTGTGTGTGTGTGTGTGTGTGTGTGTCTTGCAGACAGGCTAATGGAGCACTATAGGCCTGTCCATATGGGGCCATTGTTTATGTGTGATGAATAGAGTCCACGTGTCTGTCTCTGGCACTCAAAACGAAGTGAACCCTGCAGAGGCACCCTGTTGACTGTGTGATTGTGCTTGTGTGCTTGTGTGTGTGTGTGTGTGTGTGTGTGTAATATGAATATGTGCGCATGTGTTTGTGTGAAGGGGAGCGAATGAGTGTGTATTTGTCTTGCTGTGTGCTTGGCATTGCCCTCAGTGGTACCATCCAGAGTGTGTTTTATCATCATCTGCCATGACAAAGATGTCTAATGACACACACACACACACAAACACACACACACACACACAGTCCCATCTGTGCCATGGTGTCCGGGTGCTTTGGGACGCTGCAGGAGATGAAGAACGGAAAACGACCCCACGTCCCTGCACCATGTGTCCACTTCAACCCTCTATGTTTGATTCTTTTCTCTAATTTTATATTTTTCCCCATCTATCCCTTTCAAAACTTTTCTTTTTGGTGTAGTGGGGTGTTTTGACAGGACTTTTTACAAAAGGGGGGTTTCCTCATGATCGAACAGTCAAAATCTGAATGTGCTTTCATTGTCAAATACAATTTTTTTTCCAATTTAGAATATTTTCTTGTTGTTTCTTTCTCAACACAACACAATACTACTTAAACAACTGTGATTCATGCTTGTGTCAGCACGTTTTACGTCTCTCACCTGGGGTGTGTGTATGCACGACCCCCTTCTCAGCATCACCACAGCACACCAGTCTTTCATCCACAACCCGGCCTCCGCAGCACTGGACCCCATAGCCATCACGGAGGCTCCCGCTGCAGCAGAGCTGGCCGCCATTTGTGGAGTACGGGATGCCCCCACAGCAGCTGTCACCCAGCCCCACTGAGACTCTGCCCTGCGAGTGGTCCGGACAGCAGTATTCATCTACAAAGACAAGGACAGATGAAGGGAGCAAGAGGCATCAAGTCAAGAGGAAAACAACAGATCCCATGTACGTGTTAACATGAATGGGAAACTCACTGGCTTTCACGTGAACATAGTATCCTCCACAACACTCATGGGCCGGCAGAGGTGGCAGCAGTTTGCCGCTGCAGCATACGGTGTTGGGAGAATGACTGGAACTCAGATAACTTCCGTCACAGCAATGATGATGCGGCTTCCGATTGTATAAACGCCCTGTGCAGCACACCTGCTTGACAGACAATATCAGCGCACACACAGACAAATCAACAAAATGTACACGTGGCAATTTAAAAAATTACTAAGAGGATGTGCCTTTGCATAAAAAGGGTGCGCTTGCATGTTGTTTGAGCATGTCAGTCGGGGTGAGGAGTTCGATCACGGAGGAGCGACAATGTTATGTCAACTTGAAAACAACACCCGCGTAAATGGCTGTTGTCAAAGACTCTTGAAATCTGATATTTAATTTCATCAATTGTAAGAATGTATTATTTAATCACAGCATATATAAAAATATGAAAAATAAAAACAAAGGTGTCTTCTGAGACCATCCAGTGGAATCCACATATAGAGAAGGAGGGAAAAACATATAGAACAATATGAATATGAAACACAAAATAACCTGAAGTTCTGGATCGAAGCACGATGCGCCACACACACTATGAGCGGCCGGACACTGCAACAGGGAACATCTGAGTTTGAACCCCGCCGACTTTTCATCCACAGATGATGCCACCCCTGCTGATCCACTGGAACAGGACCTCAAGGTGCGTCTTAGGACCTCATAGCCCAGCATGATCCCACTGGGTCTGCCTGGACGGGACCAGGCCAAAGTCACAACCCTGAGAGAGTGAGAACGAGACCTGGTGGTTTGGGGATGGAAGGCCTTTATACCCCCAGACGACTGCATGCACAGACGCCATCAACCTCAACACACTTACATTGATGAAACTAGACATAACAGCCATATTAGAGTGGGTGGACATCCACCGTGTTTTACCTGGCACTGACCACATGTGCGTGGGGTGTTTGCAGGTCAGCAGGCAGATCCTCCACAGTGGTCGTCTGAGTAACATTACTCCTGACACATGCATAGACAGTACACACCTCCACCTGCAACATTTACACACACACACACACACACACACACACACACACACAGCAGGTTAAACAGGTCCAATTTGAAGTGACAAAATGTAAATGATATGATGATTCCTGGACATTTCTGAACGTACTGTCACGTTGTAAACGGTAAACGGCAGTAGGTCTCCCAGCAGGTAGGACCCGGAGCTGTTGTCTGCACTGCCATGGAGGTTGTCGTTAACATAAATACGGTAACCAGTAACTGCTCCATTGGGTCGCAGAGGAGGGGACCAGAGCACACGTGCCGTGCTGCTGTTAACTGGTACTAGTTCCGGGGCGGACATCCCTTCTGGCTCTAAAGAAAGAGAGAAAACCCAAATCATACATCTCAAACACAAACATGCATCATTAAATCTTCAAAACAGCCCTGAATTACATATGATCAGGCTGTAAAACCTCAACTGAACATAGATTTAGATAATACCAGCTTGTGTACACACACAGTGATGTGGTGACAGTGGAGACACACACACGTTAGAGATCTAACTCTGAGCTCTGAATCATCCGTCACTTGAGGGGTTTCTATGTTTGTGAGAGAGGACCGGCATGGACCAGCAGCAGACTCTGTGTCTATTGCAGAGAAATAGACTTATATGAGGCTCTGGGTCAGCAGGACTGCAGACACACAAGTGGAGTGGCAACCAGCGAATAGGGTTAAGGTGTCCTGAGTGAGTGCATTTTCACTTCAAAAACATCAGCTTATAATCATCTGACTGCCTTTTTCCCCCCTTTCTCTTCTTTTCATATTTGAACAACAAATCCTTCTCTGAAATCGTTCTTTACTGTGTTGTATTAACATCTCTCTACGTTACATGTCATTGTTTTATTTCTTTCCTCCCTACAAGTCAGTCAGCACAGTCACAATAAACCAAAACCACACACTGATATAATGTAGTAATGTGCAGACAACAGGTCACAAACACAATGGAGTTCGTGGAAGTGCATGATGGAGACAGTGAAGGACATGGGAAGACATAAAGGACATGTATGAGACGCTACACAAGTCAGCTGTACCTGTAAAGATATATGGTTTTCTCCAAGACGGCAGGGTAGTTATAGTTGAGCCACACAGCACTGCAGTTTGAGCAGCGGTGGATGTGTGGGGGTTAAATGGTTAATCACATGGATGTAATCTATTATTCCAAGTCAAATTGCACTTAGCTAGGAGGAGTTAACCCAGTTCATTTGGTGCCGATGCAGTCACCTACACCCAAGCAGTGCAAAGCTGCACATAGAGCCTCTCCTTCTCATGCACACACACATTTTCCTCACCAATTAGTCCTAATGTTAGCATGCCCTATGGATTCCAGGCCACGTTAGAATGGTTGGTAGGGTTGAGCTGCATTAGGTAAAATATATTTGGCCCTGGTGTTCGTGTGTATGTGTGTGTGTGTGTGCACGTGTGTGTATGTGTGTGCAGTCTTACGGCTGTAAAATAATGAAATTAGCTCCAGAGCCCTCTGAGTTAAACGAGCCATGCTTTGCCTTTAGCACCTAATGGTTTTCTAATGTTTTCTAATGTTTTTAATGCACTTTTTATTATACTGCTCAGATTAGAGAGAAAGGAAAAGGCCTGTGACATACAGATGTCCAGCGGAAGGAAGTCGAGAGAAAGAAAACAGCCGATCGATTTTTGGAATATTGAATAATAAATTGAAGTCCCGGGTGACTCGGCTGTCTGCTTCACGAGTCGGACAAAGGAAAAAACCTCACTTAAATTATGTATATCTTTGGTTGTTTGTTTGTTCATTTTCTTTTTCATACACACTGTTATGAAGCAAAGATTAGGATGAAGACTGTGTCTCTCTTAATACATATCAGCAGATGACTGAGTGATATATAATGATGCAAGTTCTTCATATCAGAATGAAAAACAAATACAACAACACTTGTTGTGTCGTCGGACAATAAGGTACAGTGTTTGTTCTCTTGTCCAGCAGCTTGAAGACAGCGCGTGTGTTTAGTTTGTGTGTGAGTTGTGAGTTGATGATTTTGTTTCTGAGTGGTACCAACACGCATTTTACCCCACATGCACACTTTATATTGATTTCATGCCTCACTACATGATGTATTTAACATCTCCCCTGACACACACAGGCACACACTGAAATGCACGTTAACACACACTCAGGCAGGCACGCACCTTCACACACTCACATGACACACAAAACACAATTTAACAATTAGAGGCGGTTTGTAAAACGTGTTCATTATTAGTGGGGTACACAGACATACCTCCATCTGCTGTTGTGACGTTGACACTGGCCTGCGTTGTATTATGTGCTCCGTTAGACACCTGTAAGGACACTACATAGGAAGTGCTGGGCCAAAGGTCAGTTATCACTGTGGAGATGATCTCAGGGCCAAAGATGAATTGTTGCCTTGAGGGGGCAGAGTTGATTGTGAGACGGTAAGACTCCACCTCTCCTTGCAGGTCCTGCAAAGCTGAGAGTAAACACTTGGGTAAGGGATTTATTATTACGTCAAACGACATAAACAGCGATGTCTGCAGGACAGATTATATGAGTGTATCTGACACTGGGGGTGGGGGGTCTTACAGGGTTGTTCCCAGCTGACTCGTACGGCCGTGTGATTGACGGCGTGGGCAGACAGAGAGGATGGAGGGGAAAGAGGAATTCCAGCCATGGTCATCGCAGTAACCTTCTCCCCTGAAGAGTAGCCCACGTCATTGTGGACCACTAATTGGTACTGGTACTGAGTGAATCTGAGGAAGAATATTTCATTGTTTCTCATGTTAAATTATCGTACACGTTGATACATTCTGTAACATGTAGTATATTACATTTTGTTACATTATATTAGGTGATGTTTCTGGTGACAGGGTGTCACATAAGTCGCATGTCGTTACATTCTGTTGCACATCATGGCACGTTCGATTCTTTATTCATACAGAACAGAGTTTCTCAGGCGTCATATTAAGTAGTTACACAAAACTAATGCAAAAGTTTGCCAGTTGAGAACTTGAATAAAGCACAGAGACAAACTTTAAAGGAGTACATCCAGAGCCGTTTAGCAAGCATAGAGGGAGGGAAAAGAAAAACAAAAAAACAACTTCCACCAAGTGCCAAACTGAGATTAGGGGATGTGTGAAAAACAATTTAATTCTTTGGGATATTTGCTTAATGTATCTTTGAGCAGTATTAAAAGATCGACATCAGCGGCAGCTCGCCGATCAGCTCTGCACACACGGTTTGCTACGGCGCCAGCGTTTGCTCTAGAGCTCATTTCAGTAATCTCACCTGCTTAGGCCTTTATCTTGGTAGAACAATTTGGTGCCGGAGTAAACATGGAGCCAGCGATGGAGATCTTCAGAGGGGGGAGGGGATGTGTCTGTTGTCGTGGGACGTGTGGTTATGGCCAGCGGCTGGTAGGTTTTCTGTCTGAGCAACTCATATCTGAAGGGGAAATTTGAATAAAAGAAAGCACACACACACACACACACACACACACACAGGTGGATGTTTAGTCATGTATTAACACACACATACAGCTTTGTGCGCCTGTATGAGCACACAGACAAACACGTAAAGTCACTCATGCATACATACACAAACTCACACACAATTTCAACGGACTCTTCTCCTTATCGCTCAGTTCCTCCTCTTCTGCCCGTTTTTTTATCATCTCTGTTCGTTTGCATTCAAAGTATCTCATCCCTCCCTTCGTTCCTCCCTCTGTTGTGTTTTTCTGCAGGGTTTGTGTTTTCCTCTCCCCACAGTGATGCTAATTTCTGCTGTAATCAGAAAAGAAGGGCTTAATGCCACCTTTTAACCAACCCACTTAGACAAACACACAGAGCTGAGCTGAGCAGAACAGAACAGAGAGACGGGCTCATGCATTTTAATTGCCTGCAAAGAAATCGGCCCTGAATTTTAGGCCTAATTGCAGGCAGAATAGAACAGGAAAGAGCAAAACGGACAGAAAAGTGCTCCAGGACTGGGAAAAAAGTAAAAATGCACAAATACTTAACTCATTACCAGGACATTCAGACATTTAGCAGCTTGTCAATGTTGCTAATGTGATTCTATGTTCTTGCTTCAGTTTTGTCAGTTGCAGTTGAACAGTTTGTCAAATGTAAACATGCCGGAGATTTCAGTGTTCAAACCAGGCGGTTTGACAAATGGTTTTATACCTAATGAATGAAAAGTACAAGCTGTTGACTGCAGGTAACTGCTCAGTTACTCTGTTTTTACAGGGCCACACCCACCAATCTGATACAAATAATTTTAGTATTTCAATGTGACAATGTATTTTATTATTTCATGATAGGCCAAATCGACATGGACATGATAAAATACTTCTTTGAAAAATTTCAGGATGAGGCAGGTCGGTTTGGTGGGGCAGCCAGGGCCTTGGGGGGAGGGCATATAATTCAGTAAATGTGATCCTTCACCTGATGTTCGGTCCATTAGGTCTGCGTGGTGACTGCCATGAGACGGCAAGGAACGACTCACTAACTGCCACAACCGACAGTGGCGCAAGACCTTGGGGGCTTGTGGGTGACGTGGTAACTCTGGTGCTCAGGCTTTCTGTGCATCCTCCAACGTATCCACCCCCTTTGGAACACGCCAAAACAGTCACACTGTAGTTAGTGTACGGGACCAGATCTACAACGGTGACGTTGAGCTCGGACGTGTTGCCGCTGTCATGGAAGAGACGGGGTTCCGGGAGCCGGATCTCAAAACCAAGGATTTCTCCGTTAGGGATAAGAGGGGGAGACCATGTGACCTGAAACAGAAGTTAAATTTGTGAACAAATAAATCTTACAGGAGACGACATGGACTCTGTTCACCTATTACCATCCCAGAGAAGTCATCTCAGTCATTGTGTGTTTCATGCTGAGAACAGCAGAAAGCTTTTAGATCCATGAACTACAGGAATTGATGGTGTAGTGTGATTGTGTGTGTGCTTGCGTTAATGGAAACACACGCCTGCATCGGTCTACAGCGTCATGTGTTGCCCAGGTGGAGTTCTGTAAAGTGTGGAGAGCTGGTGTTCCATCACATCTCTTGTGGGAAACGATAACCTGACTTTGACTCTCGCGGACAATTCCTCTCATCACATTTAAAACACGGTGTGCACACACACACACACACACACACACACGCACACACATAGAACACCCAAAGCGTGCACATGCACAAACACCATGCTAAAATAATGAAAGCCCCCAGTAATGGAATTGCTGCATGCAAAAACAAAAGCTTGCTTGCATCTGATTTGGAAACCATTCAGTACGTCAGCATTTTAGTGTGAGGATGAAGGTAACTGGTGCACACAGACAAAGACACACACACACAACTTTGTGGGAATTGACAGATATCTATACAAACAAGCATTAGAACAAACAAATGCACATTTCTGCTTACATTCAAAAATGAAGCACACATACACTGATGTTGATGGCTGGTGCACACAGCATACTTATGAATACAAACTGTCATGGACAATAACGGATTAGTTCACTGATCAGTCGAGACTTATGAGCCGAGGTGATAAGGTGGTCAAACATTGATGAGAATGTTGAATGAATGAATGTCAGGAGAAATTATTTCTCTGCAACCTTGATATTCATTTAACAAGTGACACTGTGAAGGGATACAGGACACACTGTGAGGCACACGCGCACACACACACACACACACACACACAGCCACATATGGGCAGGGTCATGCTGAGTTAGGTAGCTCATTTCCCAAAGTGCGTGTTGGGTGTGCTTTGTGGTAGAAGTCATTTACAGATTGAATAGCCTGATGTAATCTGGAGATGGTGAAGACAGCAGAGACCTGGAGCGGACACAGACTACTGGGGCTAAGGCCAGTACAGTGTGTGTGTGTGTGTGCGTGATGTATATATGAGTGAGAAGGATGGTCTGATGATAAAGTTGGGGGTGAGAGAAAAAAGGTGTGTGTGTGTATGAATATGGTGTGTGCTCATGTCTTTGTGCACCACTGCTCTTACATTCTTAGGACAGAGTATTTGGGGCTTTTCAACTGACAAACTTTACTCGCATGTGTCAGTGGTACACACAGGAATGCATGCTGGTATTTTGAACCTAAATCTGGATCAGGAATTGATATAATCAGTGGTGACAGTTTCAATTGTCTGATTCACTACAATGCATCTAAAGGACAATGGACTGGATTTATATGGCTGCATACGTATATAAATTGCTTATATAATTGCTTGTTGCTTTGTTGGGGACAGTTGGACATTTCAGGCACTGACTGCCATGTAGTGCTTTATACAGATTTCAGTAATGACTCAACACCGTTCAGTTTACATTGCCAGTAGTTTTTAGTTTTGAATTATCACTACACGTCACAGCACAGTCATGGCCTTGGTCATGGTCTTGGCTCTTGTAGAGAGTATGTTGCGTAATGTTATTGAGCATGTTCAAATTTTACCTGCATCTGTGGTCTAAGTATTCTCTGTTACCATTTTCTGAACCAGAAACACAACTGTCAGCTACTTGCCTAATCAAAAAAGATGGAATGACAAACTACTCACCACCATCAGGACAAGGACCACGGCTCACCATGGATTACAACAAACATATCTATTCTTCACTCTAATACATCAAGGGAAATATTTTATTTTTCCAAAACTAACAAAAGAAGAATAAAACTGAAAGCGAAGGCATTGGGCTGTCAGTGAAGGTTACTGCCATGACTGAGTGTGAGCAGAATCATGTCCATGTAGTAACGAACGTACAAACACTGTGTAAGACAATAACACAGGACTGAAAGGAACAACCGTAAGGTAAGGAAGAGATGATATGCAGCACAGAGAATAATTGAAAGTGAAAAAAAATGGAAAAATAGTCAAAATCCTCTCTGTCGTCAAGGTCAATTGGTAACCAGGAAGCGGCCTGCTTGCCTGTCCAATTAGCATAGACCAGAGAGGAACACTTTCCGTCTTGGATCTGTGACCCCTAAAGCTGCGCAGCAGCGGAGATGACAGGGATGGTTCGGGAATAATGACAAGCATTAGCATTTTTCTGCTGTTAGCATTAGTGCAGGGCTGTGAGTGAGTGTGTGTGTGTGTGTGCACGTGTGCACGCATACAGTATTGTTTCTGCGTCTTTCGCTGATAGGCCTTGATGTGGGATTAGCCAGTGTTGGAACTAAACTCTGGACCCTCCTTCAAAATGGCCGACAGGAAGGAAGCTGTCTTCGACAGGGTCACAGCCCCTCCCATTTTCTGAAGGGGACCTTGACTTGAATGTTTTTATTTCTCATTAAATCCCGTGCGGGAGAGGCAGAGGAATCAGTGTGACATTGCTTTGTCTTTTCTTTACTGTCAAACTCTGAGTGACCGCAGAGATTCTCAAATGAGTTATTTTTCTAAAGCTGCTGAGATCATTTTCATTTGTTCTTGTTTATACGTTACATTTTTTTTAGATTCATACAGATGTCCTCATCAGTAGTGAAATGAATCATATTTGCACTCTTTAACCAAATCAGGGAAGTATATACCTCAAGAGATCGCTCAATGATTACTGACCTGCACAAACAGAATTTCATTCCTAGATTTCTTTAGCACTTCATCAAACTGTCAAAGTATAGTTTACTCACCTGGAGTGACTCTGGCCCCAACACGTTCACCGTTGGTGGACTGAGACCAGCTGGCCGAGAAGGTCTGGTGGTGATATTGACCCAAGGTCCTGCAGGTATGTAGCAATACAAACATGAAACATCTCTTCAGGTTTGGACCGGGGTCCGTAACAGTCACACACCAGAACTGTGCTGAGCCCATTATTACCTGTGGCGCTGCCAGCTTGATTCTGGAGCGCGAGTCGATATTGGTATCTTGTCCAGGGACTTAGAGCTGATGAAGAATCCAGAAAGGAAAGAGGTGGAGGGTCTGGTGGAAGATGGCCGACAGTGGAGACCTCCTGTGTCCCAGCAACTCTGCGTTCAATCAGCCAACTATATCCAGCACAGGATAGAAGAGAAACAGCACGTATTCATGTACAAATACTGGTCCCACAGGGAGGTGATCATCTCTCACCGCTCAAGGGGTCCATTGCTCCTCTCTGCTGCTCCCCAGGACAGTAGCACGGAGGTGGGGGTGTCCGAATAGACATGAGGAGCAGGAAGTCCTTCAGGAGGAGCCGGGAGCGTTTGAAAAGGCTGTGACATCCCTGATACTGAACATCCCACACTGGTGCACGCCTCCAGCTAGACAGGGACAGTTTTAGAATACTACATGTGGTTTTACTGTTTTCTTAGTTAGCTTCACTCTTTAAAACAACAACAATATTGTACTACGATTAATACTGTTTTTTGCTTTGTTTGCAAAAGTCCCCCATTTGTACCTGGAGTTTGTAGAGCTGGTATGGCAGCAGGTCTGGGAAAGTGTAGCTTGTTGTGTTTCCTGAAAGAGTGACTGACTGAGGTGCTGGACTTGAGGAAGTGGGGCTGAATCTGTGATGTGGGAATTGTTTCATAAAATATTCACTATTTGCTCTGGTTGAATTGATTCCTGGGTTTGCCATCCCAACAGGGTCAGTAGGCTGAAAAGAGATGGGACTTGTGTTGCTGATAAGAGTGGACTCAAGCTGTTTGTCTTCTGGGATACCAGGTTTGGAAGTCAATAAAAGGTTATTGGGGTTTGCTCCTGCAGTAGATGAAGAGTGGGGGCCGGATGTTGGGGTGGTACGAGTGGATGCTGGTCTGAGGATTTGCCTTGAATAGACGTATCCACCCTCGGTGCTTGGTGATGAACTAGGGCGGAGACTTAAACTAGAGTTGTGTTGCGTGGTGAGACTATGTACTGAGCTGGAATGTAAATCAGAGAGAAAACCAGGGTGAAGATGGAGGGTATATCTGGTTATAATGCCGTTTGGTTGGGAGGGAGGAGTCCAGTTGACTGTCACACTTCGAGCATAGAGTTCTGCAACAGCTGGAGAGTCCACTGGACCTGGACCTGTGGGGGGACACAGAGTAAGGGAAGGTCAGGAAGAGGACGACAGAAAGGAGAATTTGCTTATGCGTTATTTTTTTTGGAGTGAGGGAACCCTCAAAAAAACTTTCCTCGGGAAGAAACATCTTCAGCATGTTTTCACATTTAAAGCCTTCTGACCTCCAAAGACTTTCTGAAATAAATGTATCCAGAATGTAAAATGACCATCAGTAGTGGTGGAGACACACCATCTGACCACAGGCACACAGATACATACATAACTCCCCCTACACAAGACGAGTCAGAGGGATATTTCACTCCACGGTAGCTCATCTGAGGGTAATGCCCCCCCCCCCCCCCCTCCTCCTCCTCCTCCTCCTCCCCTGGCATTTACATCCCACGGTACTGCTCTATAATGGACACACACAGATGCATGTCCGTACACACAGACACCCAGTCATGTGCCCACACCCACAGTGGTGCAGAAGAGCAGTAATGGTGCTGCGTGAAGGGCAAGCAGATCAAGGTGACTGAGCGGACTGAGAGAGCGTGCTGCGTCGCTAAGTGCTACTGCTAACCGCTAACGGCTTTCCCAGATGGCGTGTGTGTGTGTGAGAGATGTAGTGAGAGAAGACTGCATATATGTTTGTCTGTATCAGAAACTGTATCGATGTGTAAGCAGACTTACGGACGGATGTCAGCTCAATGGAATCCCACAGGTTTTGTTTGTGTGTTACAGTCAAACCTGACGTCACACAAGACTTCTAACGTTCATTCGACCCATCGTTTATTATTGATAATTTGTCTTTTATCGTTAGCACCTTTTTAGTCTGTGTGTCATCGATGCTGGCTGCTCAAACAGTCAGTCACTGCATATCATTATTATTGTATTGTTGAATTGACCACGGACGGCAGTGAATGTAGTTGTATATAAAAATAAGCTGTTATTGTTTAAAAATGGTCCGATGACCTGTCTTTCTTCCCTCTGTCACCATGTCTTTTTTTTCCCCCTTTTCACTCCCTCTTTCCTTCCTTCCTCTCTCTGTCATTTTCTTCTTTCCTTCTTACTCATGCTTTACGTCACAGTCTCTTTGTCTCTCTCTGTTTTCATTCCTTCCCTCTGTTCTCCCTGCTAAATAAACAATGCAGCGAGTTGACCTTTTGGGTTAACAGGTTTTTATGCTAGCTCTACTCAGCACTCACACTGATTCAATTACTGCCAAAGGTCCACTGAACCCTGCGAATAACCAAGGAGCCCGTCTCCCTGTCTGCCGGCCTGTCTGGGTGCCTTCTTCAAGTTTCTCGCTACCTTTTTGGCTAATTAGACGTTGGATCTGCCCACTTGATGATGCTCATCTTTCTGACTGCACTTCTTTCTGTGGGATCAAGATCTCAGATGTACAGCGACGTGAGACGATACGTTTCCTTTGGGAAGTCTTGCACTTTTAAGAACTACAAAACGAAAACAAGTCAGTCACCTTGATCCATCCAAAGTACTTCACCCAACCAAAGTAACGCTGACTGTTGCCCCTCACGACACCCCCCAGCATCACCCGTTCTCTCTCCCTCTCTCTCTCCTCTCCTTCCTCGTTCTCTCTCTCCCCCTAAGTGTTGAGTGTTATTTAAGCTTTACTGGCCCGTGTAAAATTCTGCAATTTGAAGGGCTGTTAAGTTTTTCAATTGAAATTTTCATTTAAGATGCAGGTGATGCTTTTTTTTTTTTACTGATACTTTACTGCTCCCTGGACAGGAGGAGGGAGCATAGTAACCCCCCCCACACACCTCTCGCTCAGGTTCTCTGACACAATACCTCTCCATCTCTTCCTCCCCTCTCTCATCTTTTCCCACCAACTGTTCTTTTCCTTTGACCCTCTCCGACTCCGACTCCAACCCCCTTACTCCCTTTCTCCCCCTCTTCAACGCCCCCCAACCTTACCCCTCCCCTCTCCAGTAAAACATAGTAGCAGAAGGCTAAAAGAGGAGTGTGGGGCCGCCAAGCTCTAAATCACATTTATAAGGATTTGGTTAGCATAGTAATAACACAATCAAGTGACAAGAGCAAGGAGGGAGAGAGGGCGGAGGGACTGAGTGTGTGTGTGTGTGTGTGTGTCTGTGTGTGTGTGTTGCGAGTAGATGTATGTTGTGCAGCTTCTTGTGTATATGTGGTGCAGATTAGGCTCAAATGAGGCCATGCAGGTATGTCTATCTGTGTGTCAGGGAATAGAAGGGGAAGGGTATTATTTGTAGCTGTGCATGTACGTACACATGTATAGTAGTGTATATATATATGTGTATGTGTGTGACAGGCATTTTGAAGGTGAGCTGAGGCTCTGAGGAGTCGTAACAAATATGACAGTTATCATGACGCTTACATTTACATCACATTCCACATCCTTACAACAGATTATTTAGTGTCATTGCTTCTTTACGGGGGACCAAAGGAGGGGGCAAAGAAGAGCGTGTGAGAAAGAGGATGATGCACGACCAAGGTCATGAGCTTGACTTATATCCAAACCATCATGAGTCCACCATCATGATGTGCATCATCCCTTGAGCAACCACAACCATCTTAATAGCATGGAACTGTCCCGTATCAGACCTTTGGGGTGAGCTTTGAATATTGGAGGTCAGATTCTGACCCAAAGAGAACATGGAGTAACATTATCACATGAACACGTAGAATTAAATGTGAAAAAATGTACAGTGAATTTAAACCAGGGAGGATGTTTCCTACTCTGTTCTACCAGGTGAATTCTAAAAAGAGTCTCTTCGCACTGATATGAAAAGTCTATGTAGAAGATAAACAGCAACAAACAAGTATTCCTGTTGTTGCTTGACATGCAAAATCATTTCCTCTGGAATGTTAACAGGAACACTGGGGAAACACGGCGGTAGATTATTTTATTAATGAACCGGGCATCCATTGATTAACATTAATTCTTTGTGCTCTGTCGTTACCTCTAACCTCATTCCTGCCCTGTCCTCCTTTTGCCTGCACACTTGTTCAATTTGATGGAACAGCTTCTTCTTCTTCTTTTTTGACATGTTCCCAGGTCTCTCTCTCTCTCTCTCTCTCTCACACACACACACACACACACACACACACACACACACACACACACACACACACACAGACACACACACACACAAACACTCTTTCTGTAAGACTGCTTGGCTAAGATCATTTTGTAAAAACGGTGCTTTTAATCATACTCTCTATAACACTCCATAACACAAATGCACGCATCCATCTAACACACACACACACACACACAGACACACACTCTCTCAGATCACTTAGCTGGTGTGAACATGGGAGTCGACAGAGGAAAGGGAGCTGTCCAACACGGCTAGAGTTTATGTTCACAGGAGCCGTCTGTCTGTTCTGCCACGGCAGGATTTCATAGGGACCAAATTACATTAAAAAGATGGATATAAAACTTTAATGGAATGATAAAAAGGAAGAGGAGGAAACGTGGCTCTCCCGCTCCCTCTGTTCTGTCATTAGCTCGTCTTTCTTCTCTCCCTCTTTTTTCTTCAATCCTACTTTCTTCTAGCTGTTTCCTTCCTCTCCTTTTCCTCATCTTGCTCCTTTTTTCCTTCATTCACCTCATCTTAAACAGTCAAGCTGATGCTCATGTCAAACGGATTCCACTGAAATCCAATCAGATGCAAAAAGACAGAGAGAAGGTGGGTGATAAAGAAGAATCATGGGAGGTGGAAAAACTGTCTGGACGTTCCACAGTAAATAACGCAATTGAGCAGATCGGCAGATGGTTATTGAGGGAAGAAAATATTTAAACCATTAGAGAATAAGCATTGTAATATAAACTTTTATATTAATATTAACAGAACAATTCGTCTTAGTCTGCTTGCTGTCAGCCTGAGAGAAGATTAGTTCAGCTCAGCCTTTCTGTCTGATGACAAGAGGACGGGTTTATTCGATTAAAGGGAATCATTGGATCTAATCTACCTGCCTGTGTCTGTCTTCTAATCTTACTTGTACATCCCTGTTTCATGAAAGCTTCTGTACCTGTCGTACATTGAGGTACAACAGCTTTTACTTTCGAATTATTCAGTTTGATTTTTTCTTCTGTGTACTTTGGTGCATGGTGTTTATGTCCATGAAGCTTGATGACTTTGTGGTCATGCGGATGTGTGATTGATAAGGAGCACATGGAGGTATGTGTGCATGACACATGTTCTCAGTGTGCTTCAGAGTGTGAATGAGGTGGCCTGAGGAGGGCAGAGGGAGGAGATGTG
>CAAKHB010007030.1:98132-122799 GCA_901007665.1 Aeoliscus strigatus
GACAGGGCACAGTGTGAACGTACAGACACATCTATTAAAGGGCACACACACACACACACACACACACACACACACACACACACACACACACACACACACACACACACACACACACACACACAGGAGTGTCTTCCATTCTGTTCCGAGTGCTCACCAAGGTTTTGACAAATTCACTACAAACGCAGATGGAAACATGTAGTAACAGTAATTTGGCGCTACATGTGGCCACTGAGAGTATTGCAGCCTGCAGCTGAACTGCAAACATTTTACAAACATACATCTGGATTGGTTATCATCAGGTTATCACTAACATAGCACAAATAAAATCAGACAAAGCCAGAGGTGGCATTCAGTGATGATTTGGAGAATCACTGAATTTGTTTAAAACCCAATGTTTAACCTTGAAATGTGTTCTCTCGTGTGTGTTGGTTCTTCTCTGCTACACTGACTCATTCATGTAGATTGTGTTGAACGTTTCTGTCCGGTATGTGTGAGTATGCTATGGTTTGTTTGTTTTAATACATTGGTGCTGTGTACTATGTTAACCTCTGGAAAGCACATTGTGCCTACACCTGTATAAAATGTGCTATAGAAATACAACTGACTTGAGAGTCAAGTCAATCATTTTAGATGCACTTGCAGGAAATTAATTGAACAAAGCACTGATGAGAGTGCGTAACCATAATTCAGTCCTCATTGTCTGCCACTGTGTGTGTCTGCATAGTGTGTGTAACTACATTCAGATTCATGTGAACGTGTATGTATGTAGGTATGTGTGCACCTCACATACATGTGTACATGCATATTTCATGGTGTGTACATGCGCATGTATCCAGTGTATGCAAATCTCAGCTGCTTAATGATAATGTATGTGTTAATAGCGTGGTTCTAATTAATTTACAACTTTGCACTGAGGAGGGTGTACCAGTGGCTAATATGATTCTATTACAACAATTAGCCCACAATGACACTGGTGAGGTCACTCACACACACACTTACGCGCTCATGTTGCTTTTGCTCATACACATACTGAAATTTTTTAAGTGTGGCTCTCTTCTTTCATCACATAACAAAAAAAGTCTATGTTAAAACTTGCAATAGATGGTTAACTTTGACTTGCATTTCCCATTAGGGGGAAAAGTATTCCTCTAAAATATATTTCTATTCTTGGTCGGAACCGCTGGAACTAACAAATTTTCCTCTGGCGCCACAGAAAGTCTGAGAACCACCAAAGTTACCACTAACATAGGGTAATAATTTGGTTATACTGGTGCACGGATCCATACTGACATTTCTACAACAATGGAACTAACCAGACAAAAACGAGAAACTAGAAACTACCAATGGTTAAGCAGAAAGGTGTGTTATGATTGTACAGCAAGAATGACAACAACAACAACAACAATTCCATCATTGAACTTCAGCACATGTGCTTACTGTCTTCTGCAGTGTACAGGGTTTCCCAGGGCCCGGCCGTCTGTCCGTGTGTGTGTGAAACCACCAGTTTGAATAGGTACTGAGTGTATGGTGATAGATCCTCAACATAGTGGGAGAAAGTGTCTGTTGTGTTTTCAAAGAGCCTGGGAGAGAGAAGAGACACAGAAATGACAATTACTGAGACAGATTTCATTCTGGACAGAATGAGCTGAGAACAGCTGCTCAATGATGGAAACCCCATTCATTCCCAAATGAATTGTTGTACTCACTGCCAGTCTACATAGTCTCCATTTTATGCAATGTATGGACAAGAGACCTTTCTCAAAAAGGGTTTTTGGGGTTTTACTTTTCATGGATTCCTTCTACATTTGTCTCAGCAAATTGTGTTGGTTCCTCAATAACTGCTCTAAATCCCACTGCCGTATATCTCTATTCTTGTTCCAAGCTGTTGTAACAAACACATTTCCCTCCAAGTATGAATAGAGTATTTCTGATTCTGATACATAATGAAGTAAATTTGGGTTAAGGGCAGTAGTTTTCTTTTTGTTTTTGTACTGTCTCTCCACGTTTTGACGGGGCATGTTATTTGTATATTCTGATTCTGTTATTTTCTTACGTCTGTGTATGAAAGCAAGTGAGCTTCTTGTCTATATATTAACTTGTTCACAAGGGACACGGCTCGTAGTCGACTATTTGCACTAGCATATATTGGTAGCCTATGTTGTCATGTAATAGAACCTATTTGGGGGTGTACTGGAACATAACAAAATCACAACATTTTTTTGGACAAATATATTTCGTGTAATGACGTGTTTTATCATTCAAATCAGTTGTAATGCTTTGACACGTGTAACAAGGGTCAAGAGAAACACAGACAATTTTGACATGTGCAATGTTAATGTGTGCAATATTTCCACCGCTTCTGATGACATCCACGTGTCACACTGGATGGTATAGCATATAGTCACACCAGGGAATGTAGGACAAAGTAAAAGAATATTGTCATAAATGAGGGACCATTGACCATTTAGCATCAGATGGATAGAAGGGATGAATGAATGAATAAATCAGGGAACAATGAGAGTTCCATAGCAGTAGAGGAGGAGGGCATGGTTGTCTGATATATAATACATGTAGCTAGTCATTTATTTATTACCGCAGAATGAGAGCCTCCTCTTCTTGGATTAAATTGCAATTTGTTGTCAGGAAGCATGTAATGAATACATATCAGATGCACACCCTCTCTCTCTTTTTATTCTATCACATTGTCTCTACCTTCCTCTCGCTCCTTCTGCCCTCGCTTTGATTTTTTTCCCCTCTTTTGTCTTTTTGACTCTACCCCCCGTCCCTCACAGCTCATTCTTTCGTGCTTTTTTCTGATGGCCCGTCATTTTGATGTGACGTATTCAGCGGTGCAGTATAATGTGCCTCTGTGTATGTATATGCGTATGCATATGTGTGCGTTTGCATCTTTAAGGCCTCTGCGATATGTCTGGAAGTTCAAAGCGTGCACTTGTGTGTGCATCTGATGCTCTTACACACCTTATCGCATGCGTCTGTGGTGAAGTCCTCATCTGCAGGCTGTAGTGAAGAGGACCTGGTGCATTCCAGCGGACAGGAGCGGACCAAGACAGGTTCAGACTGGCACTAGTCGCATGAGTCAGTCTCAGAGGGGACAAACCATCTGGGGCTACAGCGACATAAAAGAACAAAAAAAAGTCAAAGATAATGACCAAAAATGAAGAAGGAACAGGCAGAAAAGGGTAGGAGGACACGGGAGGTGAGAGGAGATGGAGAGGGAATGAAAAAAGATTCTATAAAATATAATCTATAATCCTATATAGTAATAAAACATATTATTATATCATAATAATAGCTGTTTTTGTTATTATGTGATCCTGTATAATCTAATCTAACCCTATATTAAAGATTATATATTGTGAAATTGTCTTGGAGATTAATGAAAGCATCTATCTATCTATCTATCTACCTGTAAGATACATTGCTATTTTCAAAATTACAAAAAATTGCCTTTGGTCCACTGTTAAACTGTTGATGTGCAGTAAAAAAGGAAAAAAGAGGAACAGAGAACAAGAGAAGACAATCCCAGCAATAAAAAGACAATGAAAACAAGGACAAGAATGTTAACGCAAACAGAAGTGTGTGTCTTTTACAGCTGAGTCTGATAGAACAGTGTTAGTGTTGGAAAATCAGCGGATTCAACCAAAAACATCTGGATTCCGTATGATAACTGTGCTTAATGGCAGCAGAGAAGATCTGCAGAAGACAGAATGTTGAAGAAGAAAGAACAACAGCCCAAGGAGGAAATGACAGAGATGAGTGTGTTGTCGACGTGAAACAAGTGCAGCTCCTCCGATGTCTAAAGTGACCCTTCAATCAAACACACTGGTCTCCTACTGCAACTGGACTCTGATTACTGGAGACATCTTATGAGGAGAACGGCAATTATTGCACACACACACACACACACACACACACGCGGATGCACACACACAACATTCAAACACTCCTCAGTGAGTTTGTGACTCGACACAAATCGTCCGACAAATTCACCTCAGCACTGACACACAGTTTTCAGCGTTACACAAATATTGCCAGACGCCACAAACGTAACACCCAGTGGTGTCTGAATGCATTTGTCCATTCATTTGGTGTTCATTTTTTAAATACTTTGTAATTGGGAACTGGCTGATTTGTCTTAATGGATGAGGAGTACATTGCTTAAATGCACCTAGATGGTAACTGGCGAGAAAAAGTATTATCTATTGTATGCGTGTCTGTTAGAACTATCTATGCATTTACTACTGCAGGAACTCAGCAGTGATTTGTTTCTGACCGTTAACATCTGTAAACTTTAGTAAAAAATACAAGTAACTGGCCTGATGGCCGGTTGTTTTTCACAGATCAAATCATTTCGTGTAGCAAACTGAGCAAAATAGTCTTAACAGTGTGTATGAAGTTGTTTTTCCAAACAGTGTAACTGGTTTCATCATCGCTTTAAACATTCTGTCAATCTGTCACAGAAAAAAAAAAAAACTCTGAATCACATGAGAGAGAAGGACACACAATCATGGCTTATTGTTTTCTTCATCATTCAAAGCTGATAATGTAATTGAAAATAAATTTCAGTTTACTGACCAGTGTGTGTGTGTGCGTGTGTGTGTGCGCGCTACAGTAATTGAAACGCATGTAGAGTCTTGTCTCGCTGGCACACACAAATCCGCTACATAAGAAAGACACACTCTGCTGGTGTGTCTCTCTCATGCTGTGTTAGCAGGTACAATATCAGAGGTGTCACTAATCGTTTTAAACTATGCACTTTTATGTTCACTTCTCTCTCTCTGCTCTCCTCCTCCTTCTCCTCTTCTGTCTCTTGCTCCGCTATCTTTTCTCTGTTCTTTCATAGAACAAGGGCGCATCAAGACAGTTTGCCTTAAAGAAGTCTAAAGAGATGCCAGAGGCACAGAGGTAGAAAGAGAGATAGAAAGAGAGGAAACGTCTGGTATTTAAAATTTATACTTTCTTATGCCTTTGTTTTGAACTTGAACAGCAGAACTTTCCTCAGTCAGTCCTCTGTTGTTTTCTCACTGAGAAATGGGTGTGGTACTTTATTTTGTTGTGTGTGTGTGTGTGTGTGTATGTATCACACACTTTTGTTAACATTAGTTAAAGTGGCAGGATGTGGTGTTATTGGAGTGTGTTACCATTATCTCCAGACCGCCGTGATCAGCTTTGACATATATCAGTATGCACAATCAGCAAACACACACACACTCACACTCACACCCGTACACACACAAGCAAGGGCTTTGTACATCAGAAACATGTGTGTCAATGATGTGTGTCTGTGTTTGTCACTGCTACTCATTGTTTTTTTCATTCCCTCTGCAATGCAAGCTCCTGAAAAATAAACCTTTCCAGTTCATGAGATTCAACAGCATAATGAGCTAAAAACGCTGTATGGGTCGAGTGTAGTTTGCCGAGTTCGAGAAAACAATACAACGTTAACATCAGCAGCGTCTGCGCAGGAAGTCAGGAGACAAAACGTATGCTAGTGGCTGTAGACGTACTATCACTCTGTGAGGAACTCCTCTCTGTACAAATTTCACACTTTAATGATTCAGTTCCATAGGAGCAGAGATGTTTTCATAGTCCAAACATGTCCTCACACTGTATTAGACGACAAATCACTGAGTGGAGGAACACACTACTCGCTTCAAAAGAACAGGAAACACTTCTGTGGACTTTGTTGCATCAGTTTATATTAGAGATGAACGATATGACTGTTTATTTCTGAATATGTATGTGTCATGTGTGTCATGTACTTCAGATTCCAGTACCTGCTGGTGACGTAGTAACTTGGAGTGGCAGGCTCTCCACGCAGCCCTGGGTGTTACACGCTGTGATCCAGAAGCTGTAGTTGGTGTAAGGCTGCAGGTCGTTCACAGACAACCAGCTGCCAGCTGATGAGCCTCCATCCAACACTACGTCCCCGTCTACGAAGCAAACACAGCAGCAGACACACACGTCATGGAAGTCAAGCATGGTGCGCATATGCCTCATTCCTTGTCTCGTGCAGAGGTGGTGTTTCTTCAGTCTGTCTGTTGGGAGGATTCCATCCCTTTGATGGGAGTTAACCTGCTGCTCCGAGATGGAGACGGTTGTGGACAGGCTGTCACAAATGTTGTGATGGTTGTGCAATGATTCAGACAGCAACCTAATCATTTTCATTTTCTTTGACCTTTGACCTCACTGGTGTTGCACAGACTACCGACAGGAGATAAGGTATGTGATGATCAGGTTCATACAACCCCTTAAGACACCAAATTAGCACTTGTTGGCGCAAACATACAGATAAAATTGTTGATTGTCCCTTCCGATATTCCATCTCACAGACAAAATTCATTTACATGACGCTTAATAACTTCTGAATGATTTTAGCGATAGTGTTTTTTTGTCCTCCAATGTGGTCAAGACAGGTCACACCTGTATAGCTACAGTTATATCTTGGCACTTAGTATGTTAGCTATGTGGTGATCATACTATTTGTCTATGAATAACTTCAGATGGTTATGGTGAATTCGTCTTCAGCTTGTTGGTTGGAGTTAAAAGCGCAACTTGCTGGAGATATAAAGATTCTTTATCCTCAGAGGAGGTTTCTGGCGTATTACAGCCATCAGCATGACGGCAGAGTGGCGATTAATCAGATACAAACATCAGGAAAGGAAAAAGAGAGAAAGGAGGGAGAGTTAGTGAAAGAGGTATTCCATCTGACAATGATCAAAACGGAGACTTCTCCACACTGAGGTTATGCAAAGATAGTCAAAGGGATCACAACAATCCATAATGCCGAGGCAATATATTTAGATGGACATGCGCGCACACACACACACACGCACACACACACACACACACACCAGGTCTGCGTGAACTGATGAAGGCAGTGTGTATCAAAGAACCAGGGGGTTATGGGTAACTAGAGCGTGACACCATCTCTCTCTTTCTTGTGCACTTCCTCTATGCCTCTCTCCACTCATTTTAATCTGTCTGTTCCTGTGTGAGGCACAGATCAAAGTCCCTGACTGTGTGTGTGTGTGTGTGTGTGAGGTGCAGAGACTTGATGAATCTGTGTAAGTTAACAGATCAGTCTGTGAGCGTGTGTTCAGTTGGTTCCACTGTTCTCATCTTGTTCAATTTTCTTCTTCCCCCTTTTCGTTCCATGTCCAGTCGTCCTTTTCTGTTCTGTGGGTCTCCTTTGCTTCTTGTTCACCACATATTGTCTTGTTTTCGCTAGCATATTGTCTTTTGTAATACTGCTATGGAAATATGGGCCTCTCATCTCACCTTCCTCTCTGTAGCATTGTTTTAACACAACTTGCTTTGTTCTCCCTTCAGTCTTGTTGTTTGAAATGGACCCCTGAATCATCTCCTCTTGAAAGTCACGGGCAATATGATGTCTTCTCTTCTTTTGTTTTTTCTTCCACTATGGTTTGATTATTTTTCTATTTCATGACTGACTTTCACAACAAGCTGGAGTGATAGCAAAGAGTGGGATGTGCAAATCTCCTGTCAAGTCCATTTTCTTCTCCATTCTAACATTGTCGGCGGAATTATTCAGAATATCAATCAGAAAATGATAAAGAAAAATGTCTTAATCTATCTCATAGACCTGCACGTTTTCATGTTTGCCTTACTCATACTGATTCATTGTCTGTCTCTCACTGAACAATAAATATTGCTTGAAAGTGCTTGAAAACAGTCAAAGAAAAAAGTTGGTTGTGAGAGAGAGCGAGAGAGTGTGTGTGTGTGTGAATATATGACAAGAATACACATCTGTACAAATTACCTGCAGTACTACAGTACAGACTGTATCTCAGGTTGCCATTCGGCCTGGGCGGGGCTGACCAGCGGGCTCGCAGGGATCGAGAGCTCTGATTGGTCAGTTCCAGCAATACTGGGCCTTCCGGTGCCATCTCTAACGTACGCGTCTCCACCTGATGGGAAGGTGAAAAACAACATGGGTGTAATTTAAATGAGGACTTTTCTCTTTTTGTTCTTGTTATGAAACTCCTCATTAATCCTAATTCTCAGAGAATTTCCTCTCATTTGCTCCTGCTCCCGTCCACACAGGCGTCCTCCCTCCCCACACACACCCTTTGTCCTCGTCTCCTGTTCAGCTGTGTCAGCTGTTCTCGCACTGTTTGACTAAATATGGCGTCCGTATTGGAAAAATGCCCCAAAATATGGCCTGTCGTCTGAGACATCGTTTAGCGTGGAGTGGCATTTCCTACCAAATGTCACTGTCTCCAAGCCAACCCTCGTTATTGAGCCGAGCGAATCGATCACCTTTATGACACCCTGAGACACACATGCACACACACGAAAACGCACATACATTTTGTAAAGGTCTGGGGAGGAATTCCCCTGTGAGTACCTCTGCTTTCCTGCATTGGTTAGTTACCGCAAATGAGACTTTGTGTGTCGATAACAAAGCCTTTTCTTTTCCTTTTGCACTTTCAACAGGAGCGTTAAGAAAACATACAGGGGTCACCCAGGATCATCCAGTGTGCAGTATTAATTCATAAATGAATGTGAGAAATAAACACCGCTCGGTGCGTCACTGACCATCGGCCCCTTGCCACAGCCTCGTGCAGTACAGGCCTGAAGCCGCAGTACGTGTCGGCTCCATGGAGAGAGTCCTTTCACCACAAAGAAGCTCTGGGAGGAGCTGGTGTTAACAACAAGAACTCCGTCCAACCAGAGCCCAAAACTGGTTAGAATACCTGTCAACAGAGCACATGAAGGGATAACGTAAATACAGAACCCTCCCTGAAAACACTTATTTACATCCAGAAATAAATCAATCACCCACAGTAGCCTAACTATCAAACAAATACTTCATAGAAAGTACATGGGACGACAACGATATGATTTTTGTCTGACGCTCTTCACCCTCTGCTAGCTGTATCCCCTCACACACATTGTCGTGTTGGGACCAGACCGTACAGAATGGCAATCACAAGGTAAGCTTTGCTATTTTGGATGCAGTGTGGGTCCTTAGATTGACATGTAAATGAAAAGTGACTTCGGGGCTCCAGACCTGCCAGTCATTGTGTTCTGGAGTGATTCGATGATGAAAACACCACTGAAACGACAATTGTAACCACAGGCGTTACGAGGATAAAGGCCCCGAGAAGGACACTGGTACTAGAACGGGCACGTGCGCACACAAATGTGAGCGCAAATAGGTTTGCGCACCCAAGGCGACGAAGAGATCACACGCATGCCCATACGCTCACAGCTGCACGCACACACATACGCTCGCTTCCCAATAATTACATTGCATTACATCCACCTAATAAAAATGAAACAGTGCCAAATGTGCTTTTCCTTAATAAAAATGCATACAGGGGGCTCAAAAGATCAGTGCTAAGAACTAAGAGTCTATTCTGCTTTAATCATGTGTGGGTTTTATTATTGCTCGATACAGATATACACACCTATCAGGGAAATGAAGACACAAAACCCCCTGTTACATCTGGGAAGCTCTTAATGTGGCCAATCACATGCATGTGACAGCGTGTGTGTTTATGTGTGCGAACGTCAGTGTGATTGTGTGTGTGAATAAGCCCGTATCAGTATAGGTTGTAATAAAGACAGGTTGGGAAATGAAGCAGCGAATGCATAACAGGCTTATTTCCCCTCTTTGTCTGCGTGTTGCCCCGACCTAATCCCCGAGAGGATTATCCCCCACAAATCCCTGCGGAATTGGGGAGAGAAGGGGGAGTGTGTGTGTGTGTGTGTGTGTATGGGGGGGGGGGGGGGGGGGTAACACAGAATCTGTCCACTGGAACCCATCGGCATCATCATCGTCATTTTTGCGGCCCATTTATGAAGGAAAAAGCAAATGGAAAGCGGAGCATCTTCCTTTTATTCAGAAAAATGAAAGCTTGTTAAGCATGAGGTAATCAGGTAATCATGATGAAGTGTCTCCCTTGTTACATTTCTGTCATCAGATGAGAAAAGCTTTAAGTAATTTATCCGGGCTAATATGCACACACATCACAGGGTTTATGGTGCGAAATGCACTCATGTGGCATTAAGCGCAAAACACACACCAGTCACATTACACACACACGCATTATGGAATTACACATACTTTAACGAGCATGGCAATAACATTTGATAAGATGTGGCCGAACATTTGTATGTCACAGAGTGTGAAATGGGCTGGGAATCGTTCAGTTCATTTGGCTCACATGTTCATTTACTGTTCCCCTAAACACAATACCAAATACACCATTTTCAGAGTCCTGTGTGGTGAATACTATTGGTCTGTTAATTAACAACATGCGTTCATGTAGACAAGGAGCTCATTTCCTATAAAAAAGGTGTGTCTACATCTTATTTTGTGTTTCACAGCTTCCAGTGTTCAAAATCGACGGAGCTAAAACAGAAATATACATACTCTTGATTCAGATTCACTATGCATTTTGATGTTTGTTCTGTTTCTGTTGGCTGTTGTGATGCAAATACTCAAATGCAGGTGAAGAAAAACGGTAATGTTATGTAATATCTGAGTTTAAAAAAAAAAAAAAAAAAACTGTAATGTTTTCTCAGTTTTTCTTATGCAACTACATGTGATTATACATGTGCACTTACCACGCAGGAGAAGTGCAAACAACTAAGTTCCCTTCCAAAGCACATCAAATACATCACAGCCCAATTCTGCATGATGCATTTGAATTGGCTTCAAGTGAACTGGATGGAGAGAAGCAGAGAGAAAAGCTTCCAGCCTGCAGTTCTCTTCTCAGTCAAAAGGGAGCACTCAGCTCCTGTCTCAAAGTGTGTGTTCTCCATCCACCCCCTTTCTCTCACTGTCCTTTCTGTCGCCCTCTTTTCTTTCTTTCCATCTGTTTGATCACTTTTCCACACTCATCTGATTCCTCGTTCCCATTCGTTCACTGCTCTCCTGTGTTTCAGTCTATGTCCAGGTTCTTCTTCTCTCTTGGTTTTACAGACTCATGATATTCTTACCACTGCGGTGCTCTTTTTAACATTTAATTGCCATCTTGCAAGTTTTCCGTCACTTTTATGTGCCAACACATTTCCAAACACATACTTTCATCTGGATAAAAGACATTTGTTACACTCATTTGTTCAATTTTGGACATTATTTCAAATGTTCAGGCATATCTCAAACAGATCCTCTCACCATTTGGCGTATCAGGAGGTGTCCAGCTGATGTTAAGTGCATGGGGGGAAAAAGGAGTGACCAGCGGTGCTGGAACATTCTCTGGGGTACTCTCCTCAAGCTGAACCTCAGCAGGGGGGCTGGTGGTGCACCCACCTCCCGTGCACGCCTGACATGTACACAAACACATTCATGTACGGATGGACATTATGACACAAAACATATACGAGTGTGACGGACTCACAGCCACTGTGACAGTGTAGGCTGTGCCGGGGGTTAGGTTGCGGAGCGTGTGGTCTTCAAGAAGTTGTGAGCTGTTATAGGCCAGCACAGGCTCCGCCCCTCCCTGTGAGAGAAATATGGAGTAAAACTCCAGAACACCGTTGACCTGAGAGGGACGGGACCACCTGGAGATGGAGGGGAAAATTAGAAGATATTAATCATCCATTCATCTACAAGAAAACAATAAAATTTATTTTACTACTAATACTAATACTAATAATATTAATCAATGATGTATTTAGTTTTCACATAGCTTTATCACAAAGACCAGAAACACTGAAATAAAATAAAAGAGAAAAGGATTTTAAAAAATATTAAATGATTATTCTATATATGTATACACATCAAAACATAAACTATTCATTATAACTTAAAAGACAACTGAACTGTTGATTCAATTTTTAAACTAGCAAATGCTGTAGATGAACGAATGACTAAAGGTAATAAAAGTTATACATTGTGAAACCAATGAATGTCCCGGGCCCACTTTTGCATCTAGCAGATGGAAGGAATTCTGTCACGTGATGGATTCCTTTCCTGGTTCCTCCCCTTCAAATCCAGTTTTTGAATGACTGATGAGTGTGTGTAGCACACAATTAGCAACTGTGGTTAATCTATCACATTTATTACTATTATTAAGATGGATATGCTGTCGATGGGCACTGTGATTTATGCCCACTTTTGAAAACTAAACCAATGAGGAGTTGGAATAATCTGTATCATAATTCACTGTGGTAATACTTTGGGAAAGTTAAAAAAAAAATAGAAATACTTGTATACTGTGAAACAATACATTTAATAGCTCAGCCGTGACGCTTAAAATTTGTTGCAGGTTTGACATTTCATCAGCCTGTTATTTATTTATTCATTTATTTTAAGATGATAGTGGGTGGTGATGTTACACAGAAGGAAACTACGGCTCCAATGTTTTGCTCTTCTTCTGTATGTCCATGTGGTTTGTTTATTATAATTCAACACCAGAAAGCAACGACGTCAATAAGCTGAGTTATAAGCTTTTATTCTCAAACTGCTTTTAGATGACATTCGAGTGTATCAGTGTACCTAATAATTTGCCCAGTGGGTGCATGTGATGAACATGTATTTTGTGTGACTATGCACGTGTTTTACATCGGCTGTATTCTTGCAGCTCCGTCCGCCTGCAGGTGTATGGATGTATTTGTGTCAGGTAGTATGAGGTGAGGGCAAAGAATAAATCTGCTGATATTGCTTTCCTTGCATCCTATCGCATCCCTCAACCTTTCTCACAATCTCTCACCCTCACTTTTTATTTCTTACATTTCCCTTCAATCGTTCCCTTGAACCTCACAATTTCTCTTCTACTCTTCACGTTGTCTCTCCCTTTCTCCGTCTTTACATTTCTCACATATGCTCTCCTCTGTCTTTTTCATCTTTTCTCACAGACACAATAGAGAGATATTGACCATGTGTGATCTCTCAACCTCTGGCTGTTGCCAATGTGCTAACAAGGCAATACACATGCTTCCCACACCTACTGAATTTATAGCAGAAAACACTGTGAACGCTCAGGATGTGATACATTTCCCTGTCTTACCGACAGCAGAACTCCCTAGGATGATGTATTACAACTAATCATTTGTTTCTGTCAACTCCTTGAGCAAAGATACAAAAATGGTTTCCCTTCTGCATGGTGTTTTTCCACACAGGAATAAAGTGGTATGAATGTAGATATGTTTTTGTGTGATTTTCAAATCAAACATGCAATCCAGTATCCAGTAATGTTATACTGTTACATGTTAAGTTGACGGTAAAGTGACCTGAGGCACGTAAGCAGTGAGTGGATTCATTTCAAGTCTGAAAGCTGATCCCAACACTTCCACAGAATTAAATATAATAAAATATCTCATATTTTGTATTCAGATTTTCTCATCTAAGTGTCGCGTGAGTAACACCGTAAGCGACACTAAACCCAGTGACCTTTTTTTCAGGACCAGAATGAGGAAAATGTGGAGATGCACATTTTCCTGTCCCTTCCTTTGGTCGTGAAGAGCGGGAAGAAGACATTCTGACGGGTAAACACACCTGAAGAAAGTCACTGTCTCTCTTTTCTTCGCGCACAGTTCTATAAAATAACTATATGTGAGTGATACACACATACCTATTTAAAATGTCTGCAGTGAATCACACTGTGAACAGGTGTACGTCAGTGTGTGCAGGAAATGCAGAGAAGAATTGATCTGGGAGTGAATGTTACATGTTTGAATGAGTGTTCCTTACTCCACCAGCATAGAGCGCGAGTCCAGCAGGGTAAGAGACGGTGCTTGGAGAGGCCCCGGAGGAAGCTGAGAGGTCAGCAGTGTAACTTGTGAACTGTTGGTGCATCCAGCAGATGTGCACACGCCCAGTACCAAGACGTGAGTGGAATACACACCAAGTTCTGAAACACACACCAAGGCAGCAGAAGACGGAAAGGAGGTGACAAACTATGGAGAACTGTTACATCATCAGTCCAATTTGCCCTCTCAATCTCTTCTTATAGAGGGTTCATCTTTTCCACCCTGATTCCATTCGCCCCTTAAGTGTTGTGTCGTGGTGATTGTTTCTCTTTCAGTGTTTTATCTTCTAGAACTTCTAGATTTGTCCAAACCTTCCAGTCTGTGACACCAGCTAATCTACTGGATAATTACAATGCTCATAATCCTTCCAATCAAAGTGTGGATATGTGAATACTGTGAATATCATTAAACCAGTATGAATGTATGAAATGTGAGACACACACACACACACACACACAAACACACACACAGCTGATGTTTGGAGAATGTGTGTATCTGTAAAATCAAACCAGTGTAATTTATTCAGCTCATATAAATTGTTGTATAAGAGGAATCTCGAGTGTGTACTTAAATGTGAGTCTGCGCTGCTTGATTGTGCGTGTGCGTGCATCCGTATCCTGGTGCAGTAAATCAGCCACAGCGCAGTGAGAACGCATGCGAGGCAAATGAGCACAACTATTTTGTGTTCTTTGTTTCTCCGCTGCTTCATTTTCGTGTTTAGTTTTTTTTTTTTTTTCCAAAAGTGCTATTCCCTTGGTAAAGACTGAGATGCTCTTTTCTCTTTCAAATGCTAATCCCCCACTCTGTTTTTCCTTTCTTCACCGCACTTCTCCTGTTCTTTACACGGAGGCCCCATACACATGCACGCACACACACACACACACACACACACACACACACACGGCCTCTGCTCCTTACCAGTGAGGTTGTGTTGTCTGTCATTTCCCCTGTAGACCATTTGGTCGTTGTGATAGAGGAGGTACTGTGTAATAACTCCATTGGGCCTATCAGTGGAACAAAAAGGGAGAAGACGTTGCCGGAATAATACTATATGGAGCATATTATAATAGTTTAGTGCTCAGAATTTCATCGATTTAGATATAGGTGTAAAATATGTTTCCACATGTATGAAGTACTCTCTGTTACCTTCCTGGTGGGTCCCATGTAACATACAGAGCTGAGGGGGCTGAGACTGCAGCCGGAGGAGAAACAGCACCAGGAGCTGAAATGGATAAAAACTGATGATAAACAGCTGGTGGTAGATATAATCCAAAAGCAGCCAATGACAAAAATACAAAAATATTCAGTAGTATTCAGGGAAAAGGAGGCATAATACAATATTAAATGACACTATTGGATGCATGTGAGCACATGACGAAAAAACTATAGTGTGTTGTGTATATATCACTATGAAAGTCCACCCAAAGGAGTTCGATCACAGATTTCAAATGGTATGAAAAATGTGTGATGCTTTATCCTGACATGGCTTTGGATGACTGCGGGTACTGAGGTGGACCTTGTAAAAAGGAAAAAGGAAAAAGAATTTCCCTGCGCAAGGGAAGGTGAGTAAAATATGTCTATATAAGTTTAAGTGTGTTTTAAAAAATGGACTTCCTCCTCTTTCGAACACCGTACAGTGTCTTAACTGTGAGCTCAGCGAGAATCAATACAGTAATCTGTTTTTTTCTTTTACTTCAGATTGATTTTTGCTGTCTCGGCACTGACCCCTGCTGTCACATTATCTCCCCAACAAGGCCAGTTAGTCCAACACAGATGAATGTACGGACTAACGTATGAAGAAAAATCTGTTTTATTCTTCCACCTCTCCATTCCCTCCTCTACGTCCAGATGAGAAAGCAGGACTCTCTCAGTACAATCTGTCCTTCACTAACTTGTTAAGTGGCTTTCATCTATTATCTTTTTATCCCACCATCCATTTCATTTATTTTTTATTCACCTGCTCCTGTTTCAGTCAGACTTCTCACTCTTTCGTAGATCACTTTTCTTTACATGTGAGTCGATCGGCGTGTGTTCTCATGTGTGCCTTGTCTGAGTGAGTGTGTGTGTGTGTCCGTATTCAAACGTCATCAGAAAGAAATGCTCCTGTTAACAGATGGGCATGGGTGTCCATTGGTGTGTTTGTGCTTTACACACACACCTTCCTCTGGGGTTGTGAGGAAAGATCTCAGATCATGTTCATCGCCGTTGTCGTTGCGAGGACTCTCCGTGCAGCCAAGAGGAACACAAGCACTTACAGTGACAATGTACCGGGTGGAAGGAGTAAGACCTGACAACACACCTGGAGAAGAGAAGAGTGTGTCAGAGGAGTGAATGATGAACGTTGTGAACCTGTTAAAACAGACACTAGTAGACTTTCTCCTTTGGAAAGTATCTAGACTCTGTCCAAAATGTTGTTCTGAATGACTGCAGGTGCTGTGATAATGTGTGTTAAACAGATGTGCTCCAGCAGTTAATGGGTTTTTCATTGGCACACGCCTTCAGTGTCCTCCGATAGCGTTTGGATAATCCTGTTAACAGACACACACAAATCCATGTGGCCTTCCTGTCTTCTTGTAAAACTGAGGATGGTGATGGTACGATTCTGTGGGTCATTGCAGGAGGCTGCACCTTCAGTTAGACTGTGTTCATTTTTGTTTGGTTGTTTATTTTTTCTTCAGTGTGTTGGCCCGTTCCATGCCTCTTTTCTCCACTATTTTCCTACATCCAATCTCCCCTTGCCTCAGTCACCCTCTACTTCCCTCTCTCCCTGTGTCACCCATGTCTTTTAATTCAATTAAGGGCCAGGGCCCCACTCCACTGCCATTACACCCTCATTTGCGTTCTGTGTTTTTTAGCCGCTGGTGTAATTCTGTAGTCAAGTGTCGGGGCCATCATAAATTAACAAGAAGCCTTACCATGGTGGACATAATGTCTGGCAAAGAGAGAGGGAGGGAATGGAAAGCAGGGTGGGAGACACTGAGGAAGACGGAGACAAGGGGCTCATCTTCATATTTGCCTGGAGACATGGCAAGTGGATGAGAGGAGGGACGAATAGCAGCGGCGGATGCAGACATCATCATCAGTATAAAAGATGAAGTGAGGAAAGATCGGAAAATGAGCAACTGAGAGAGAGAGAGAGAAAGAGAGAGAGAGAGAGAGAGAGACAGAGAGAGAGAGAGAGAAAGAAAGAGAGCAATGCCAAAGCATGACATCATTGGGATAGTCTTGAGTGTCTTCGTCCAAATGGAGCCAGTCTGAAAAAGCTGGGGACTCGCCAAGGCGACATTAACAGGCTTTACTCGGACAATATGAGTGCATGTGTATATAAGTAACTCGGAAGAAGAAAAAAAGTGAGTGATAATGTTTTCTTTTTTTACTGAGGGCTAAAATTCTGAAGAACAAAGCAAAAAAAAAAAACTGAACAGAATGTAGCTGTAGTATGCTCAATCATAAATGATGTTTTATTACATTGATTTACTATTTAAACTGTTTTCTTAATCAGAGCCACATTTTCTGTGGTTTATAGTTATACATTTGGTCATCACTCCTTCAATTTTGATGAAGTGCTAAATAAATAGATTTACTAAATGCACACTTAGTAATCTGATGCACACACACACACACACACACACCGAGTATGTATGAGAAGGTATAGGTAAGATTCACCGGTGAAGTTTCCATTAGCCAGGTATACGGCTTTGACAGGCGGTCCCTCTTCGTGGTCTCTCATGTAGGCTCTCAACTCGTATCTGTCAATCATTCCTCTGATGTCACCAGCGGGCGGGGCCCAGCTCACTCTGGCACTGAATCCATCCAAACGTTGTAGTGCGGTTGGGGGAGAAACAAATCTGGGTGCTAGATGGTTGAAAATAAAAATTGCAATATGAATCAAGATGTGAGAGAAGATGAAGTGCAGTGACAGAATGTCCACACATAACTTCAAACTCATAAATCAACAAAATAAACACTTTTTGATACACTTAGATTTCTGAAACGTACTAAAAAGAAGCAGCTATTATCAGCTTTGTATGTTTAACATATCATGAACAAGCTAGTGTTTCATAGCTAGCTGTTACAAGTGTGCTAACATTGTAACAGCTAGCAAACCAACATGACACATTCCTAGAAATGCTAAATCCTAAAAGGTCTTTACAGACACATTTTTAGAGAATCTCTCATTACTCTTCATCACGTTTTATATGAGATTTATTTGTTTATGCATGTACAGCATTTCCAGTGGTCATGACAGTGTGACAGCTACTGCATTCACGTTTATCTCATCACAATGTGATAGAATGCAGATTGCGTCGTGCGTGCTGGGTGAGGAAGTAAGCTACTGTTTCAAACTAAGTGGTTCACTCGAATCAACGACGAGAAATTACACAGATAAATGCCAGAAGAACAAGGGTAGCGAGAAACAAACCAAACAGGTCGGGAGAATATGAGGTTAAAGAAAAAGCAACCCCCATCTCTCTGTGTTTTAATAGGCCTAGTAAATCATAGCTCAGCATTAGCATAAATAGTATTTATGAGAGTAGTAACTTTTTCAGCACTGATTTAATACAGCCAGCCATTCATTCAGGGCTATATTTCACCAGCCTCCTTCTTTTCGAGCACACTCCCCTTCTTTTTCCTCGGTGGCACATCAGTCCGTCAGGACGGTTCAGCCCCGCCCCCCCCCGAACCTTCCTGCTTTCCTCTGTCTCACTGACTCACCACCTCTTTCACAGCCTGTCTCCATCCATCTTCCTGTGTTTCTGTTTCTATTTCCCTCTATACCAAGAACCGTTGGGTTCGAAAATCTTTAGAAATGGGACACTGCAACTTCTCAAGAAAAGATGACGACCATGAAGGGAACTCCACACATCCATCGTCATCCATCAGCTTTCTTGTGTTAGTCGTAGGAATGTTCCATAGAAATGATTTGTAGACGACGGAGAAGCTGCTTCACGTCCTGTCCCATAACTTTTTATTTCTTTCTTGGAAGTCAGAAACTTCGTTATCCCTTTAACTTGCTCACATTCCCACTCCACTTTAGCTATTCTTCTTCCTCCCAACATTGCGCAGTCATCATGCAGTGTTCTTTATATCCATCTATCCATCCATCCACCCTCTTTTCTTGCTTTCCATCACTCCTTTTCTGACACCTTCTACCTCCTCCGTCCTCCCACCTTTCTCTCAGTCCTTGTCCTCCATCCTCCCCTCCTCCACTTAGTTCTTAATGTTTTTAGCTCTTCCTCCCTCCCTCCCTCTCCTCCATTCCCGTCTGTGGTCACAGCACACCAGACCTACCAGTGTATCGTTCACTACTAATGAGCAGCTTTATATTGCACAAGGGACCACACAGGCCATTCTGGGTTAACAGCCTTTTACTGAGATGCCCTTTATAGAGGCTTTATCAATCTCTCATACCGTCAGGCACATGTAATATCACTAGCTCTGGATACGTCACACACACTGCATGAGATATTAGTGCCCTCATCCAAAATCTCTTGAGAACAAAGAGAAACTCCAGTAAATGTTTCCTTTTTGTGTTCAATCACAAGCAAATCAGAACTTTTTGTCAGAAGCTATTCAAGGTTTCAAGGTCTCAACCTTGACTCAACCACATGTACCAGACATACAGATAAATCAGGAGGCTGTTTCTTCTGTCCAAATAACAAGACAAGCACTGAAGTAAACTATATACACAACAAAGTATAAAGTGCACACAGATAAGACTAAAAATGGAATAGAATCAGATGAAATTACATGTGTGTGAAACATGGTAGAATGTAGCAGCAGAAGTTGACATATATTGTATGCAAGTGCAAATAACATAAATACATAGATAAATAGATAAATTGTGCAGAAAGCTCAATGCAGTGCAATTGTGCAGTAGTGCAATCTATGGTTGAATCTGAAGTGACCCTTAGTTTCAGGGTCCAGAGTGATTTATGGGGGGCCCAGAGGGGACGGGACAGCTTGGTAGCTGAAAGGAATATTACAAAGCACATATACAACAAACTGGACAGAACAGACTGGAGTGTGTACTGGAGTGTGTATTCATGTAAATCAACATTTATGTGAAACCACGTCAAACTTTGTTGCCTGAAGTTGTCTTCCACTTACAGGCAGACCACATATACACTACCATTCAAATGTCTGGACACACCTTCTCTTTCAATGTGAATGACTGACAACGTGTACAACCCCCCCCACACACAAAAATCTATTGTATGTTTCATTTCTGGCTATGAAATATTTCACTCTATTAACATACACAGGCATCAGCTACTGCCAGCTCACCTGTGCCTCTGCTGCGTCCTCTCTGCCAGGGACCTGCTGCCCAACCTCCTACACCAAAAGCTATGAACCTGTACAAATACTCTGATGGGGAGGACAAGACATGGACACAAATGAAGAATCAATTATCTGTGCTGTCACAGCGAGCAACGTTAAAACAACCATAAACAAATATTTAGTCAAGAACTATCTGGTTTTTATTTGCATTTAGCATGAATTACCAGTGAAAGGCTGAAGACTGTAATCAGTGGCCTGTGTCCTCCTCCCAGAAAAGACCAGCACTGAATCATTTCCTCTGCAGTTGTACCGGCTCTCGCTGGTGGGACAGCCGTCTAAGTAAACTCTTAGGAAACGACGGGAGGCAACAGACAGATTGATATTTTGACTGACAGCGGGGTTTGTTTCATCACTCTGAATGGTAAGACCCCTCATGCATCCCCCGAGGCCTGTGTGAAAGGAGAGGGGAGGGAAACCAAGAGAAAGGAAAAGAGTGAATGGGAAAAAACAGTAAGAACAGTTAATCCTCCTCTCAGTAAAGTTTGTGAAATGCTAAGTCAAGAAAAGACTTTTTGGTTGGTGACTTTCTGTGCGCACACGTGTCTCACCGTGCTTGTGACTTTGGCTCTCCAGAGCAGGATGTGTGAGTTCAGCAGGCACACCACCCACATATAACGGTGAATCGACTCGAAGCCTCCCTGCTCCTCCTGCTCCCCTCGTCTCTTCCGCCCAGTCGTTGACGGCGGCTGAGACCACATCGCCACGTTTCGCCAGTGAGAGCTGTTTCCAGTCACCATCGCAGTAGCTCAGCCCCACCCACATTTTAAGTTGGGTCACATGACCTCCGCAGGCAAGAATGAAGGACAGGAGACCAGCTTCCAGCTCCACCTGATTGTATACATTTGATTTGATTTGATGTTCACTCTGTTCCGGTACTCTGCAGATATGTCTGCACTTACCAGCATGTAGTCCTCAGTGTGTGTGTTGTATGTGAAGAGCAGCAGAGCATTGAGCTGGTCTGTTCTGAAATCCATGGAGATGTCAAAGTTTTCTCCCCCACTAAACACATCTCTGCTCAACTCCAAGTAACCTGAACACAGGATTAAATAAACACCTGTAACAATGCAGTTGATCACGTTCGGCACTTGTATCAACAGCTGTCACTCTGGTCCTACCGTGACCCAGAAAATGGGCTCCATCCACAGTTTGAACAGGACATCCCTCCCAACTTTCATACGCTGACATTTTCTTTGTGGCTTTGGCCCAGTCCAGAGGTTTCCACTCCTCTGAGGGGCTGTCAGTCATTTTGAATCTCACATCCCTCAGGCAACCAGAGAAACCTCGTCGCATCACTCGGGCATCTCCTGGTGGGATGGACAAGAACAAAAATCTTCTGAACTGCCTCAATACTGATCCTACTTTTCCACTGAAGCTGCAGTGTCTGAGTGAGAGAGTCATTATGAGTTTTAGCTTTAGTTTTTCTTTTTTGTACAGAGTTCATAGCTCAACCGCAAGACTACAGCGAACACAAATCATTTGTGAACATCATTCCTAGAGGTAGTAAGAGGCAACGTGTAACCCAACAGAGTAGCCTTGCCTGGAAGCTTCCGTTGTTAAAGGACAATAATCTTCAAAGCCATTTAACCTCATTGCATTGCATCAAGTCAAAAGTATATTAGAAGTAAAAATGAATTCAATTAGCTCTATTATTTTTTGGTGATTTTTGAAAGTAAAGGAGGGTGGAGGTTGACTGACCTGAATCATCTCTGAGCAGAGTTAAATCTTCAGGCAGCCCTCCGATGAACACCCCGGTGTTTTCACCAATAACGGTGCTGCCGCTGGAAGCGGATGCACTGCCTGGTGGTGGAGAGCAGGACGCAAAGGGACAGAGCATGGACCAAATCATCAGAGCATTCGGGGCATGTGAGTTCAACTTGTACCAACAGAAATGGACAACAGAAGAAAGGTTACCAAAGGGTAACATGTAACATTGGGAATTTCTCCTGTGAGCTGAAATAAAGCATCTATCTACATTACATCTACACATTACTCAGTTTTCCACTTTGTTGGTTTGTGGACACAGATACGTCTGATTAATAAAGTTGTCAAACATGCAGTAAAGGTGCATGACACAAGAACTAAAAGGCGTGTACGGTGTACTTTTAATATCCATAGTTGAACTACTGCGTCACTGTGCATTAACTCCATACAATACTGTTCCCAAATACAGGGCACACATGCGACAGTTGCTGTGCAGACATTCAGGAAGAAGAAGTGTTTATGTAATTTCATTCCTTTGCCAAAGAATAAGAGTGTATTTGTGAATCAGTGTTTTTACTCTGGGATTAACCTGTCTAATACCTCAACAGCCGGGGGATTTAGGTACAAAGAAACAGAAACAGACAGGTAAACACACACACACACACACACACACACACACACAATTGCATTTGCACTATATACATTTACACACTTGCATGTACAAACAATCATAACTACATTTGTATTCGCATTTACACGCCTGCACGGAGAGGAGATCCACACTGTGGTCAGTATGAATATGAGAGAGTTACCTCTGTATTGATTGTTGACAACGATTGTTCCCACGGCCCCTCGCCTTGTTGCTATGATGCTGTGCCATTGCCCATCGTTGTAGCTGCGCCCTCCATCTCCTTGTGTACTCACAGCCACTGCTGAGCCCTGGACACACGCACACACACACGTATAGGATGATTCAAACACATTAACATCGGCATTGTGAAGGAAACCAGCTGACTTACACCCCTAACTTAACTGTGAATATAGATTCACCAGCTCCTGTGTGTAGTACAGTATCCACTAACCTAAATGGAAGATGGCCTCTGAGACCATTTTACAAATCACAGTGTAATCAGGCAGTTCTTAGTTTGAAAGATTAGAAATGATCCCTTCTTCATCTCCGACTTGGAAGTACAAGGTCAGACATTAGGAATCGATGACACACATAATACATGCAGCACCCTCAAAAGGACGTGGACGCACATGTATTATCATCACAGCGTTGTTATGCTTTCTGCTAGCTATTAAGTATGACATCATTACTAAGAGTGACATAGTAAAATGTGTGTAACAGAACGGTGAGCGCTCACAAAATGCACTGACAACACATAGACACACACAAAGGGATGAAGATTTAATGATGAGATCAATAAATGTATGAATGCCAGAATATATCAGCCTCTGACATCTTTACCACCGTTGGTAGACAGGTCTTCTTAACAAGACAGCAGGGGAGTCATGTTTATACGCCTCTCTTTTCATACATCAAATGGATCGCAGAGAAAACTCTCCCAAACCTTTACCGACGTACCCTTGAGCAGCTCAGTTAATTTTAACATTTGATTCATATTAATTCATCATAAAAACAACAACAACACATACTCACATCTAATCACACTGTGTATTCACATGGAAAGGATACAGAAATAAACTTTGAATGCACGCGCATGCTCTCACTCACTCACTCACTCACTCTGTGTGTGTGTGTATATGTGCACTCATTTCACACACTGTAAGCGAAGCGAGTGTGTCACTCCCACATCAGGTGAAATCCAGATTTCATCTGTGTCTTTTCTGTCTGTCTGAGTCCCCGTCTCCCATCTGTTTGCTGTTTGCAATTGTTCCAACAATATGTTGCGATCTCAGTAAATTCATCCCTCTTTTTTGTATATGCTGACCTTTGACCCACTCCAAGCTCTTCCTGTGTCTCTTCCTGAATTGTTGTCTCAATAAAGTAAAGTGCCACAAAACTATCTTGAGAGAAGAAACAACTTGTGTATGATATCCTCATGAAGCTGCATTAGAGTTTGATGTTGATATTGTGAGCACACACACCTCGGTGTCCTGACAGCTGAAGGTGTGTGTGTGTGTCTGCATCAGTGTGTAGAGTTTGTGTCAGTATGCTACGTCCAGTCTCCTCTTCAGGTGTAGGGTAGGGTTTTTCAGTGCACACGGTCTAGTGTGTGTGTGTGGCAGCTCACATGCACATATTTATGAGCATATCACTTTCCTGTGTCATGCTAAATTACCCCCCTGCACTGGTAATCCCATTAGGCTAGCTCAACAGGCTAATAGGGGGGAAGTAATGGGCCCAGCTATATGTATCTAGGGGAACACTAATAAGCCATGACACAACTCCCACTGTTAATTATCCCAAACTAGCCTAAACAAAAGAATCAGTTGGAGGAGATACACACTCTGTCACACATACGCCGGCTCACACAGACTCATGTGTTACCTCTGCAAACTAAACCACTGGTTATATTTAGATGAAGACATTCTAATAAGTATGCGATAGTAACGGCAACGAGGGGAATGAACAAGTGAGTGTGTGCATTTGTTTGAGTGTGTAATTAGTCGTTGACCTCATGGAAGAATGTGCAATCATCTCCCATCATCACTTTCATCATCGAAGTCATTGACTCTTTAACCCTTCTACATGTGTCTGTAAGGATGGATAAGGGAAGAAGGGCTGTGTATGTACGTGTGTGTGCAAGGGTGCAAAGCTTAATTAGCTTGCAATTGGTATTCACGCGTGGTGACTGCAGGGAATGAGTTAATTGCAGTCCAATTCAAACGTTGACACACTTTCAAAGTC
>CAAKHB010007031.1:0-12396 GCA_901007665.1 Aeoliscus strigatus
AAGCTTCTAAATCTTCTAAGTCGGAGCAGCGTTTCCTTTGAACCACTATGTCAAAGTTTACTTTGTTGAAAAAGTCACTTGTCTTTTGCGCATCAAAAAGGCATGTACCTTTATGACATGGATGACAAAGGCACATGCCTTTTTGACACGCATGAAAAAGGTATGTGCCTTTTTGATGCGGTTTTCAGTGAATTAAACTGTTTCCTGAACTGTTTTGCCCATCACTAGAGCTCGTGCTGTGTTAAAGCGTAACTAGCTCCCCTGGTCTGGGCATGACTCTGCTCACAGCTTGATTTCCAACAATGCAGAGAATTGGACAGGTCCCCTGGAAACGGGTGCCAGCCAGAGGTCGCTCTACTGCCGGGATACAAACACTGCTGACCCATTCAGGCAACTAGCTAAAAAAGCTAACTGACCCGAACCCAAACAACTATCTAAAACATGGAATTCAACCAACCTACAAGCTAAAGCTAACGTACCTACGCTCTGAATCCAACCTGCTGTCTCGTTTGCTAACGGCAGAGGTAATCGTTTTATAGTAACAGGGAGTAGGAGGGGCTTCAGGGTGAACCGTTGGTGGTGATGTCAGTTACCACCATATTACGTAAGTTACTACTAAATGCATTGTAAAGTTAATCCAAATGTAATAACCAGGTTTCAACCTGTAGATGGCACTCCACTTGCCTTTTTTTAACACAAAATGCAGATTTTAAACTATTTTCACTACATTGTTAAGCCTTGGACCAGAAGCAATCATAAAAACTACTAAATACCCAAATAAAACAGTTTTCAGCTGAAAAAAGTGGTATTTGGGTTTATGTTCTCTTATTTGAACAGCTGAACATTAATTCATGAACCACGTGAAGAAACCTGTGTATTATTTATTCATTTGATTTGGAAATTTTAACTGAACTAGTCAGTTTCAATCAAACTGTTTGTGACATGTCATGTTTGGCTTTGACTAAACATTTGCTCTCACTCTGCGGGAAAAAATATCGGGATATCGTTTATCGACAGTAAGCCTAAATATATCGGGATGCAGCTTTTGGTCCATATCGCCCAGCCTTAATGTGTAGTAAAAGAGGACATATGAAATGCTTGCTTACATTATAAGAAACTATGGTTAATACTGCCATAAAGATTTAGAAAATGTAATGTTATCTTTGACAATAAATTATAGGACATTTATTTAAGAAAAGATAATAAAGGGAAGGAACAGATAGAGTGGTAGGTGATTTCATCAAATATACTTTCCTAAAAGGGTCGCCCACCCCACCACCTCCCCATGCCACCCCCACCCGTCTTGACGATCAATTTAATTTGATTTTCTTTGTTATGCCAGATCAATACATTAATCATTTAAGAACTTTTCCTGAGGTCCTTTTATCAAACAAAATAAATATCTTCATGCTAATTATCCTATTCATCAGACACGCATCATCTCTACATCGTTGCACATTTCTCCTCTGCGCTCTGGATAGTGTACTTTGGAATTCCACCCCAATTCATGCACACCCAGCTACGGTTACACATAATTGTGTTGATTGTCATCCGATAAAAGTGTTTGCTATAAACAGTAACGCAGAGTCGCCGTCACTGACTGGTGACAGCGCACACACAGTACGTTGTGTCACAGCAAATGGTGCATCCAGTGTGCATTGCACAGCATGCACACCTACCACAAAATACCACAAATGGACCTTCCATCTCCCGTCACAAATTGAATTACCCCTTTATGTCTCCACTGATTTTAAGACTCTCGTTTACTCACCAGTGCCCCCACACCTGCATACAGACTGTTGATCATCTCCATCGTCTTCCACTCCTCTGTCAAACCCACTGTCACCATTTAATCTTTCACCTGTCGAACATTCAACATCACCTGTCCCTGTTCAATCTTTATTAGAAACATGTAAAATTTTAAAACAAGCTGTTTTGTTTTTTTACTCAATGGAAATAGTCTGTAAAGTAAAAGGCGTTTGAAGACTTATGAATCGGACCTGGTCCAACCATGTCCAAGCTAACCAGGTCAAAGGGACGATCAGTGTGGACGCTACAAATGATCACACCGCCACTGGAATACAATTTCCATTCTGTTTGCTGTACACCATGAAATATTTACCAGTTATTTACCAAATATTACTAGCCTAATTTATAAGTTGGTTATTTTAAGTATTACGTAGTTAAAATAAAGGTAAAATTTATTGTCCCATCTTTATAATTCTGTCTGTAATTCCAGTATGTTTACGTCACATGGTCGAGACATACAGAATGTAGATATGGGACCCACAATGATTTTGTGATGCACCTTTAATCTGCAATTATGTTGCTCCAATGACCGCAGTAACAATATTTCTAGCCTAATAGCCTAAAAATGAGCGTGACTTCTGATTTAACACAAGGATGTATGACGCATGTAGAATGATTTCACAAGTAGGTCAAGGAAATCCTGCATCCTACACAGATGGAATAATCAGCTCAGTGGGCCAACTGGATGTCTTTGGGCATGATGGTGACCCTCTTGGCATGGATGGCGCACAAGTTGTTGTCCTCAGACAGACCCAGCTTCGCTGGCCTGCAGAGCCATGGCAGTAGAGCTCTGGAAGCGCAGGACAGTCTCAAGTATTGAGTGATTTCTTTCACCAGACGCTGAAATGGCAGCTTGTGGATCAATAGCTCCCTGGACTTCTGGTAGCGACGGATCTCTCTCAGCGCCATGGTACCAGTGAGGCTACTCTTAGCCTTGGTGGCCAGCTGCCTCCTGGGGGCTTTGCCTCTAGTGGATTTACAGGCAGTTTGCTTCGTTCTGGCCATTCTGACTGACTATTGGAATGAGAACAGCAATAGAAATTAAAAAAGCAACAGCTAGCAGTGTCTGTATAAAGCGGCTGCTACAGGCAATGCTTGGTCGAAGACTCATCCGGTCCTTTCTTGGGCACGCGCCACCTCATTCACCCATTGGTGGAACATAAGTTTACGTTAACCAGTCACAGCTTCGCAGGGAAAATTTCTGAAATTCTCACTCAAGCTGCTTGAAACAAGTTGAAAACAGTAAATTTCTGTTCTTATTTCCAACAATTCATCAGAAGTACATTTTGAATGGAAAGCACGCGAAGTGTTTATGGAGTTTTAATTGAAACGGACAAACACAGCATCTCATGATTAACACAGCTAACAGATTACTTCTCCACAATTTGATTCTTTAAGAGTTAAAAACAAAAATTCTTTATCATGCATCACCGTACATGCTATACATGCATCACATGCACAGTAGGTAAGACCTAAATAAAAATAAAATTCAACAAATCAATTTAGACAGATACATGATAAAACAAGATCAAATATGTATTCACAACTGACTGAAATTTGAGTGTTTTACTCAAACTCAGTCCATTCCTATGTGTCGCTTTCTGTGTGTGTGTGTGTCAGCTGGATGTAGTGGATCATTAAGAATAAAATGTATTTCATACAAATTTTCTGAACTTTTAGACTGATATTGATTTTCACTTGAATGCATCACAAATTTATATTTGACAGTTTTGTGATAATATTCCACAAACCATCATGTGGTCATTGTTTGTATAAGTGTATCAGTGTTGCTAAAACCATCAGAAAGCTCTTTGGGCTCTGATCCTTTGAAAAGAAGAAGAAGATGTGCTCAAGAAGATGAGCGCTTTACCACCTCCTCCTTCTCCTCCTCCTTCCTCTTACTCTTCTTCTTCTTCTTCCTCGTACTGCCCTCCTGGCTCTGCGTTTAACACGCCTCCTCCGGGTTCTCCTCTTGGTTCTACGCCTCCTGGTTCTACGGGCCCTTCTCCTGCGGCCCTTTACTCTCCTCCGTCTCCTTGTGGCTCTCCGCCTCCTTGGCCTTCTTCTTCGTCTCCTTCTCCTCCTCCTAACCCCTCTTCTGCGCCTGTAGCTGAATTTCCTGCCTATCCTAAAGGTTCTAGAGGCACCGAAACCTTTGACCGAGACCAGGGTTCCCCTGGCCACCAGTCTGTTGACTGCGAGTCGAATGCGGCCCTTGTTCCTGTTCACTTTGTAGCCTCTGGAGGCCAGGGCCTTTTTGAGTTTGGGCAGAGACATGCCTCTGCGCTCCCTGGATGCAGCCACAGTCGCGACGATGAGATCGCCGATGCTGGGTCCTCTCCTCTTCCGCCTTGCGACCATTTTTTTTGCAAATACCTTTCCTCTAGCCTGTGACTAGTGTTGCCAGGTGGGAAATGTAGGATTATTGTCCCAGACTCAAAATTGGAAATTATCGTATACCCGTCAGAACAGAAATAACAATGGTGTGTCCTTTGTAACAATGATTCGAAGCTTGTGTCGAGTAATTCAGGAAGATTGCGAATGGAAGCGCGAATGGAGGCTTATGTCGACAAGTGACGAGTGATGGCCGTCTGCCACTGATTGCTCCGATACAAGCTTCTAAATCTTCTAAGTCGAGGAGCTTTTCCTTTGAACCAGTTTTTCAAAGTCTGCTTTGTTGAAAAAGGCACTGGCTTTTTTGTGCATCAAAGAGGTACGTAGCTTTTTGCACGTCAAAGAGGCGTGTACCTTTTCATGACCGATGACATATGAGGCAGTAGCTGTCACAAGCGTATATTCATGGAATGGAATGCAGTAATTGTATTTAAACTATATATAATACACCGCTGGCAATGTCCAGGGAAGGAGGTTGTACTAAACACAGCAAAAGAATCGTGGAGAGTCAATCACGGCCGCAGCTCCTCCGAGTGCCTTGAATGCCCCCACACTTTGTTTTCTCGGCAGCAGTAAAAGAGGGAAAAAAAGCGTGGGACAAATGCTGATGGTCACTCTTCCACTTGTAAAATGCCTTCGGAAGCCTTCAAACACCTCCGAAGTCCTGAAACAAGCACAGTCATTTGAAAGGACAAGTCGTTGAACTGATGAACTGCATTGGATATTGATATTTCAATTGTTCTTTTGTTGTATCCTTCATTGCCTGTCTCATGGATTGCAGATGCTAAAACCAGCTACAATCTGGTGCAGCCCATCTTTACTCTGCTGAGTTCAATGTCCATGTATATGGTCCCTAATTTAAAAAAAAAAAATGAAAAAATAAACTTGTGCAGTGCACACACTGTGTACCGGAGAACGGCTAGTTCAATGAGCGTACTGATACACTGTGAATATATTATTGTTCTGTGGATGTATTTATGCTCTAAATGTAAGCCCTGAGTGATCTTTAGGGGTTGAAACTGACAGGAAAAAGGAACTGTTTCTGCCCATCACTAAGGAGAACTCGAGTCGTTATTATGTTCCGTTGGCTGCAGGATGATTGTCAGCAGACCATCAATCAGTGAAGGAGGACAGAGTTCTCACTAATCAATAAATGCAAGTGAATGATTGCAGATGCAGTTGCATGTCACCAGATAGATCAAATACTTGAGGGGAGGACACATTCCCCTGTGAAGGCACATCCCCGTAATATGTCTAGGACACACTATATATTCTAGTATCTCTTCTCTCTCTCCCACACACAATCGCTGTCGTACAGCAATTTAGACGACGTCCATTTATCTCCCAAACATTAATCTGCCTTCACCCATGAATAAGCCAGTGTGATCAGATTTATGTCCCCACAACATGACAAAACCAGGTGCACGCAAACAAAAACCCTTCGGTCATCTCATTAAGACAAACACAGGCAGATAAGGCATCTCTGGTGAGTGGAAAACCCATCCGTCAGGTAACAAATGGGAACACCAGTATCTTCTGTTTGACAAAAAATACACCACTGGCCTGATGGGTTCCTCAAAGTAAATGTAGGAAACACTGCTAATTTCTCCTGTCTGCTCCTCAGCTGCTTTTCCATCATTGGGTAATGATACTTTGGTGTATCGCAATAGAACCTTGAGGGAAAATAATTCTTAGTACGAAAAAGTATTAACGCCCAAACCCTTTGCCAGTAACTGACATGGAGTACATCAAACTGATGGTTTCTGCCCCAAGAGAGGCACAAACAGCTGCTCCTGACGTCCTCCTGGATACAAATGAGTTCTGTGACAAACTGGCAACTTCTAAGAAGCAGGTGGAAGAGTTTGAAACGAGTGGCACAGGTCCAGTGCTAAAGCCACCTCGCTGCCAGGGCTTGTGTAATGGAAAATCAGCAACACCGACTGATTATAGCTTCAGTTCAGTTGTACGTGTCTAAAAAAACAAGGTTAATCAGTTATTCCAATGCTGTAAAATATCAGACATTAGATGTCGGTAAACTTATATCAGCATTATTTCAGAACCCCAACATCAGAATTACATCTCCTTCCATGGGGATTAAAACAGTCAAAACAGTCCTTGGAGGTCCAGGAGCAGTCATCGTATGTGTTCTGAATTTTCAACTCCTAGATCCAAGATCACCTGCAGAGAGAGAGAGAGAGATTGCAATTGACTTTGTCTGAACATTCTGTTTGTTGGATGCAAATTCAGTCTTCTTTTCTTTGATACCTTGTCTGAACTGCCCGTCTCCTCCTGTGCTTCATCCCGAACCACCCACCCCAACATCCCACCTACTGGCGATTGACTCTTAACCCGCTGTGCCAACTTCTTTTCTATCCGTCTGCTTGACTGACAGAAATACACAAGAATGTGATCTCGCCCCTGGAGGGCGACGCCAAAGAACACGTGCTGAACCAGAGGCACACTGAGCTGAAACTGAAAATGAGAGACCTCAACCAAGGCTTTGATCGCCTTCGCAAGCTCAGTCACGAGGGCTTCACAGAAGACAGCGGTGAGAGAGAGCATGTACACACACACACACACACACACACACAAAATGACCAGTAAAGTGAACATTAGAGGAACCTTTTCACTTTCTCAGGTCGTTCCAGAGCACTGTGTGGATACAGAATATTTTGTACAGTGCCCATGGGCGCTAACGTTGTCACACAGTGAATTTGTCGATTCCTTGGCGGAGGTCTTTGCTCTCAGAGCGCTCTGCTTTGTACATTTGTGGAAAGATTAACACCATCACCACTTGGTCATCTTATTTGCTTCAATATCAAACAGCATGTCATGACTTTAACTTTAACCCTTCAAAGCTCGTCCGTCAGGCTGTTTCTCTTCTTCCTCTGCAGAGTTCCGGGAACCTCGTGTGATTGAACTATGGGAAGCTGCCAAGAGAGGAAACCTCAGCGAAGATGAGCTGGATTCTCTCAAGGTAGTTTGAACTCAAACTATTCATTGAAATATGTTCATAGTATAATATATTTCTAAATGTTCTTAATTTTCCTTCATTACGTAACTCATTAACACCGGCAGAATCTATACCAGTTCATTCATGCTGACATAACTTTGGAGTTCTGTTAATTAAAAAACATCCACGGAGGGATGATGATTTGATTATTTATAACATGGGGGGGGGGGTACTTTTTACTTTTTTTTAAAATTTCCTAATTTTTGTGCTCAGACGCTGCAAAACACAGAACATAGGCATTTTTGAACAAAATAATAATTTTAGACTCAAATATTGTTTATATGAATAAGAGGGACAGAGATGCCGTAAGAGTAGGCTCTTCAAAATAAAGGCACAAAAAAAGAAGTGACAGAACTCCATCATTCCTCACAAACAAAATTAAATGCTGTTTACAGGGGAAACTGTTGGTGTTCAGGGGTTAAAAGACATAGAAACAAAACTCCCTGCACTGGTCAGCGACAGGGTTTAAACAGCTCAGCCATCACAGTCTCTCCCTGTAAACCTGCACTGCAGGTTTACTGCAAAGCTGCTTTTTCTTGCAGTTTCCGCCATGTTGAGTTTACAAGTGTAGGCTTTTATTGGAATTCTGTGCTGCTGGTTCTTGTTTATGTGAACTATAATGGTAGATAGTTGACATTTGGACTCAGCCTAACCATCGCATGGATGGAAAAGAACAGAACAGAGTTCAGAGAAGCAAATCTAAAAAGTAAACGTATTTACAAATAGGATTTTTTAAAATGAAAAGGGTCCAGTTGGCAGTGAGCCGTGATCAATTGATCCAAATATTATTTACCGTTTAATGACAGTGTGCAGACAGTGTTTGTGTCACGTAGCGGTGACCTGTTGCAGGAATGATTTCCTATAGCGTTCTTTGTGATGAGTCAGGATGAGGGAGGGCCTGCAGCCAAGACATGATCACTAGTGAGCTCTGTTTCATGCTACTGTAAAATGTACAGTAATATATAAGATAGTCTACTTCTGAAATGAAAAGTGACACGTATTTACATGTTTTCCGGTAACCGTGTGGAATCCTGTCAGCTGTTAAGATGTATTTGAAATATTCCACTGTGGAAAAGGTGCACAGTCAGCTCCCGTGTGTGTACGTGTGATTGATGCTGCGTTCACATGGAATCAGGGAAACGTCAGACGGCGATCCGGACGTCATTTTGGTGGCCGAGAGAAGGTCGGTAAAACACGGGAGAGGCCGGCAGAGAAGACTGTTGACGGCAGCGGTAGATGCCGTTCACCGTTAAAAAAAATAACTTTTACACTCTACTGACACTGAATTCATCACCAGATGTGAGGTAGTTTCATTTGAAGATGCAACAACGAGAGAAAACAGGATTTTTTTAGCCATAGACGTATTGCTTTGACAGTAACACTAAATCATACACAAGAATATTCTTTTTAATTTTTCTGTTTACTGTAAACAGTAAGACGTTGCCTTAGGAACATGTCTCGTGGGTCCCATTTTGTCTTCATGCTGTTCCGTCAGACTGCTTTGTTTGTTTTTCTCTTCCGTCTCTCCCGTCTGCCCTTTCCCTGATTCCATGTGAATCGTAAACTGAAGGAAAGTCTGCTGCCTTGTGCTTCATTCAGGAGGAGCTGCGTCACTTTGAGACCAAGGTGGAGAAGCACAGCCATTACCAGGAGCAGCTGGAGCTCTCCCACCAGAAGCTGCAGCACGTGGAGGCTTTAGGAGACAAGGAGCACATCAAGAAGAACCGGGAGAAGTACATCACGCTCGCCGAGAAGACCAGGGAGATGGGCTACAAGGTGAGTCTGAACTGACACGTCAGACAGGGAGTGTGTATTATTGTCTAATTAAAACTACCGACCGTGCTGGAGAATACCTGAAAACGTCATCCCAAGGAATTAGACATTTGTTTATGTGTGTAAGGTTTGTAAGAGAGAGAAAAGATGCTGACTGGGTCATTGTTCTCTTCCCAAGTCCAATCCAGTCCAAAGATTCTAAGCACAACTTGCAGCTACGTGCACCCACTAGCAACACTGCAGTTCCCGCTAAGGCACAGAGCCGCAACGTCATGTAAGCTACTGTTGTTTCCACAGCAACGGGTGGGATGTGATGTGCCGTAAAGCAGAACAACACAACAAACCCACCAGAAAACTCTACTCCTCCACGAATTCCAGCAGTTCCAGCACTCTTGTGTTTCTCTTTGTGATTCTGTTCACGCCGTGAAGACACAATTGCGATTTATCAGTGCGTCGTTCTTGTCCTCCGTCCCAAAAGTTAGCACGTTTGTTAGCATGCTTGTAGCTGGATACGTCAGTCAGCCACAGACACGCCCCATGTTGGTACCCGTCACCGGCTCGCAGCTGACTGGTCAGAACCTTAGCGACGGTCTAGACCATTATCAATGATTGATCAGGGAGAATCTTCTGGAGCTTCTGGCGCCGCTGAGGTGAGACAGGGCCGTTCAGACCGCTGACACTGTTGATTGATCCTGGAGTCTTCTGAACGTTTTGACACGTCTACTACCTCTTGGGAACGCGTTGGACAGTTTTCAGATGAAACGTTCTCTAGTCGGATGTGTTTAGAAAGTCACACGCTGTCATCTGCTGTTTTGTTTACAGTTGTTCTGTAACTTTGTGTCACCAGTGAAGAGTTGGTGTGCAGTCAGTCAGAGTACTGTTATAAAAGATGAACAGACTGACGTTTGCTTGTTTGTCCATCTTGATTTCAGATGAAGAAGCATTTGCAGGACTTGAACAACAAGATCTCTCAACAGGGTCTCGTTCACAACGAGCTCTGAGGAACAGCGCCACCCTGTGCCCACGCAACTCCAGCTCCTGTTGCCATGGGAGCTTTTCTACTTTTTCTACTTTAAATGAATTGTGTGTGGTTTGTAAATTAGATTTTCTTTAAATCAACTGGCTTTATTCTATTCAGAAGATCACATTGGTACAAAAGCAGAATGTGGAGAAGAAACGTGCGGTTGTCCAGGAGTCACTGACTGGACCTGAGGAATCGTTAGCCGCGTTCGTAGGTCCGTCACTGCAGCAGTGTGATAACTGACACACCCAGGGAGTCCGAACTGGAACAGCAATCTTTAATGGTCAGTAAAACACAGGTGTCATACAAGCAGGAATATCTGAAAAATATAGTTTAATATATCATATAATGAAAGCATAAATACAAGTATTTACACGCCCTGTGTTGGAGAACCTTCCCTGTAGTGTGAGAACAAGCTGTCGTTGGTAAAATACAAACATTCCGTCATCCGTAATGCCTCTGTAAAAAAAAAAATAAAGTGGCATCAAACATTGACCGTCCAAAGGGTTTGTCTGCTCGTCGCTGGCAGACCAGGGGTGGACAGTGACTCATGTGACTGACTGGCTCCGGACATTGGATTAATGTCATTTTCCTCCGGGATGGAAGCGTTTGTTCCAGCCTGCACGCTCTAACGTGCTGATGTGGACCGATGGCTGAGTGACTCCGGATGGTGACTCCGACCAGTCGATTGTGAGCCGCCTGACAGATGACGAAGCCTCGTGGTCTCCGTGGAGACGTACGATATGAATTTATAAACTAGCGGCTCGACTTCTTGCCGACACAGGCAACACCACATCGATCCAGAAGCCAAATGTTTGCTCCAGTCAGGACAAATGTTAATCTGGCCTGAATGAAATCAATTGTCGGTGAACAAATTGTAATGAGACGGCGTACTGCTGCAGTCGATCTCTTTTGGACGCCAGTTTCTACGATTGAAGCAGTTTTCTTTAACACCGGCTGCTCTGACACCGGACTGACAAGAGCCAGTTTTTTCCTCTGGCTCTAGCTGTGGTGTCCCAGGATGTTCAGGGCAGCGTTATGATGACAGGAAACTCCGCACACTGTTTAAACCCAGAACATCTATAAGCAGCAACAAGAATGATCTTTTTGTCACTTAGCGGAATGGACTTCGTGAATCTCTGAGCGCTGGTGGAACTGGGGGCTCGTCAGAGTCGTTGGCCTGTCCTCCCTGCCCTCAACATGCGCCGCCCCCACTCTCTGGGCCGTTTCCATGGTAGTGACGCTGAGGTGGGCGTACCTGATGGAGCCGTCCTCTGGTGGGGGAGAAAAGAAGGAATATTCAGTTCAGTTTGACTGATTCTGCTGTTTCATAAAGTGACCAGGATCTGATGCTTGAGTACTTTGACCTAACAGACGTTAGCATTGGTACATACTTCCACAGTTTTCATCTGATTTGAATAAAATAACATTGAAATCTTTTTTTCATTTTTTTGTTGTAAATTCTTGTATAAAAGAAATTAAAATAAAATTCTCGTGTGATTTCTAAAGGTTTGACACTTTCTCAGATATACAGACATACAAATGTTGGCAGCAACATAATTACAAATATATACGATGTAACTGGTTACACAAAGTCTCCCTGTTTAAAAATGCAACAGTAGCTTAACTATTTTGATTACTTTATAAAACTTACATTTGACAACTTCTAAATGTAGAAGGAACGTTCTCAACTGCTTCGAATGTGTTTGAACGTCCAGCAGCATCGACACTGACGACTGTCAAACTGCTTTAAAATCAATAAATCAGTTTACATCATTATCATTGAATCACCATCACACAACTCATGTAGGTTTTTACAGAAATTAGTAAAATACATGTATTTAATATACATGTATGAAATAACTGATGTAATTACAAATTTGTCTCCAATAACTATTTTGCGATCAATAATACATTTTATTTAAGGTGCCTTTCAACGGACTCAAGGATGCCGTACAAGAACAAAACAATCAGTAAAACATGTAAAAAAAATTAACAAACATTTCATTAAAGTACATAACACTGTACATGGGACTAGTTACTCTAGAAGCAAACGAGGAACGTAGGAATGACCTCTGACCTGCCCAACCTGGGCTGCACACTGGAGCTGAACTGGGCTCCTGCAGGTCCGGTTCGGTGCAGAGAAGTTCTCTGTTGCTTCTCGCCTGCAGGGAGCTGAGGGGGCCGCGGACATAATGACCAGAGTTGTCAGCATCGGCAGGGACAGACGGAGAAGATTCACTTCTCGGCTGAAACACACCTGACAGGACAAATCCCAGAAGGATTAGATGTTCATGAGCAGGAGAAGGCCGGTCTGCTCAGTGTGACGAGGACAGAGACCACCCCCCCCCCCCCCCCCCCCCCCCCCCCCCTCCCCCAAACCCCC
>CAAKHB010007033.1:16500-74540 GCA_901007665.1 Aeoliscus strigatus
ACACACACACACACACACACACACACACACACACACACACACACACACACACACACACACACACACACACACACACACACACACACACACACACACACACCTTTTAGATCACTCTTTTCAAATGCTAAGAGAAGCTGTTTGGATTATTTTGTGCTGGGGGAAAAAGCACAAAAAAAACTGTGTTTTGTTCCAATGGCTATGTGCCAAATTCAGACTTCAGCAGACTTCAGCCAGGTTGTGTTTAGCCGACTGAAAGGGAGAAGGGGACTTGAAGGAAAGATAGGGGAGGCAATTAACACCCGGCTGCTGCTGTCTTGTTTCATGACACAGCAGCAGACGTGCAGAGGTGTCAGGCACCTTCAGGGACTTGTCTCCATCAGTAAAAGTGAATAAGAGGAAAATATGACAAAACATATAATCAGTCACATGATGAGGTGAGCTTGGAAAGGACTTACTTGATGACCTGGAAGAGGGTTCTATAAAGCTGGGTGAAGATCTCATTACTGTCTTCCAGCTCAAAGCAAATATTGTAGGATTTGACCCATGCTATATTCTGCAGAAACAGAGAAGAGGCAGGACGTTAGAGACAGTGACATTCTCCAGTAAACACATACTGGGGTCAGTGTATTGACAGAACAGATGACAACATGCATGAAGACATCCTAGGTCATAACTGTGTGGCCTTCAAGGAATGATTGTTACACATAAGTAGTTTCTATCTCATCCTTCTTTTAACTCATATGTTAGTATATCAATAGCTTCATATATTAGTTTCTCTTCTGCAAGTGAAAGCAGGGAAAAAGAAGTTCATACAAACATTTATCCTTTGCTATGCATGGGGCAATAGGATTCAAAACAAAAAATAGACGGCAAAAAGAAGTCCTTTGTTTATTTATCTATTTAACACACAACATATGAGATGATTTTCAATCAGGAAATGACTATGAAATATAACATTAAACAATCATCAGAAACTACACAAACTAGGTGAGCCATCGGGTCATCAAGCCACAAATGGTTGTACTGTCAGGTTTTAGACATTGAATAAATTAGAAGATGAACCTCCTTGGATCATGTTTAACACTTAAAGTCACAGACCTCCAGCAGGTAGAAGTATCTGTTGAACTGGGCACTTTTAGTGTCCTCGAGTCCTTTAAGCTGTCTGGTGATGAACATGAAAATGTCCTGCAGGAGACAGAAACATGCTTTACAACAATACTTAGTGGTATTGTTAGTAGTAGTAGTAGTAGTAATTGAACTGTGGAGGAGTGAGGTCATCTTGGACGCCTTCATCTGGCACAGACAAAATCTTTTTCCACCGCACCTTGAGTTTATCTGGGGAGGTGTAAGGTGCCTCTGGTGCATAAATCCTAAATATGTCGGCCAAGCAGCACGCCACCAGAAGACGCACGTCCTTGTCTGGATGTTTGAGGAAGAAGTCAGAGGCCAGATGGAGGGCCAGGTTCAGGTAGAGTTCCTTCTCTTCCTCTGAGTCCTGGTCCATGTCCATGAAGGTCTTCACCACCATCTGAGGGGGGGGGGGTGAATGGAGAGAGAAGGTGCAACAAGTCAACAGCTGGGCTGAGTGAATAGAGGTACAAGGTTCAAGGTAAACCCTGCCATCAGTCTCAACCAGGGGTCACTGACATGGTGCCCCCAGGTGCTCGAAAGCCCTGTGATCATTTGAGAATCAAACTACTACTAAAAGTGTTGCATGTTGAAACTGTAGAATTTCCTACACTGTCAATGAGTCTCTGTGGTTGTAATTACGTTAACCTGTGCAGTTGTGTGTGTATCAAAGCAGTGGCCTGTGCCGAGTGTGTCAGTGTCAGTTTTCACCCCTGATCTAGACTCTAGCTGGCTGGTATACCAGGTCCTACTGAAAACCTTTTGGTTGGTCTTACATGTATTTTTAGAATAACTTTACATCCTACATTACATTTCAGCCTGTGTACATAGTGGATGTATACATTTATTGCTGTATATATTTTCAATTTTATTGTCTCTTACCCTACGTAGAGGTGCACACTGATGTTATTCATACTTTTCTTTAATACACTGATCATTGTACAAAGATTTTTTGTTCAGTCTTGTTATTTTTATGTTTTATTACTTGACTGGAGGTGTTGGAACGAAGGACGTTCCTTTGGGATCAGTAAAGCTGTATTGCAGCAGTACACTGTTTTTCACTGGGACTTTTTCCACTGCTTCACTGCCAGAGACTGAGGGTGCAGCTGTATCAAGTGTTGAACGGTGAGGATGGACATGTTAGACTGCAGCGTAAGAAACTTTCCCACATTGGTTTTTTCAAACCAATAATACAATCCACCAAATGAAGGATGCACCTGAGGCACAATGAGAGAACAGAGACCAACCTTGAGCCTGCGGACCATTTCCTCTTTGGAGATTTTGTCAGAGATCTCCTTGACCCCCGGGGGATAGGTCACCTTCCCATCTGCAGCTCGAGCTTTAGAGTGAGCCATCCTCTTTAGCTCTTCACTGCCTGAGTAGAGAGAGAACAGAGAGAATTTGTTCATGGTGAAGGTGAAGAAACCAGTTTCTTATTCATTCGTAATTAATTATCAAAATATTGCTGCTCTCAAAATATGAAGACATATTGTACAGTGATAATCAGCCTAACTATATTGGAATGTATGGTCCATATATTTGTGAATGTCTCTTGGGGGATCAGTGTGTCTGTCTGTCATATCATATCAGCTAGCCCTATTGTAGACCAACGTCGCCGAAGAACAACACACCAACATGTAGAAAGGACTTGGAATCTATTGGGTCAAAAGGATCTTAAACCTCCTTGTTGACAACTAACTTCACTAAATGTGTTATACTTCTAATCTCTCGTCATGTTTATATGACATGTTCAAAGTTTTCATTGTTTTGTGTACATGAACAGACCACAGTATGAATTAAAATGGTAATAGTGACAAGCATCATTATGTGGGTTCTGAAACTGACACGGCAGCAGGTGTAGAGTTCGTTAGAAGCTACAAAAAGATCAGAGCTACTAAAATACTGAGGAATCGGGAGATGTACTGTACGTTCCTGTCCGTTAGCTCCTGTCTCATCCAAATCCCTCAGAGGCAGGCAGCCTCGCACAGAGAGTACCCCCTCACCAGTCCACATCCACAGTGAAAATGAAGCATGTTTGCTCCAAAGGCACCACTGATACCACCACTGAGGACTACATGGTACACATGGGGATGGACATATTCAAGAAATGACTGCTGTTTACTACCTTGGATGGTGGATGGGTTTACTTAGGGAAAGAATGTGTTGAAATCATTCATTGCCTTTGGCAGGAAAGCAGTGAACGTTAGAAACAGCTCAACCTCATTGTCCAGATATGTGCATATCAAACAAGACCCACTTTCCCAAACATCGGTTCCTGTTAGTCAACTTTTATTTAAAATGATGCAGTTGGTATTGCACCACTTTTTATTGGAATATTAACTACTTTAGTAACTAACAAATTTAGTTATGATCTTCACAGCATTTAGAGGTCTTGGTGGTGTAGCCTTTTGCAACAATGCTTCTTCACGTCACCAACAAATGGCAGCACACAGAAACAGCTCCTGACAAGCAAAGCACATAATTGGGCATAAATATCTGTAAATTAGTAATACACCTCGCCTTAGATGAGGTATTACATTTACAGATGTATTACTAAACAAAGGAAGCAGAGAAAGTGATCGTTTCTTTCTTTTGGCTCCTTCTGACACTGTGAAAAATGCCAGCTAAGGCTACGCAAATCCCGACTGACCATCGAAACACCCTGGAACAGCATGTTTCTGATGTAGAAGATACCTAGGCGGAAAACCGTGAAAAGATGGAAAAAGGGGAGGCGCTGAGGGAAGAGATGGCGAATCACAGAGGACCAACATCAGATTGGTGGAGCTGAAAGAAGGTTCTACTGGAGGTCTGTCAGGCAATACCTTTTAAATTCATTATGCACACTGGGAAGCCAGTAAAGTTCCAAACCCTGATGACCCACCCAGGACCGACAGACGCAGTTTCCACGTTCAGCTGCCCGATGCTGGAGGATTTACAAGCCGTCATTCTTTGGGGATGTGAGAGGAGAGGTGATGGAAAATAGAAAGTAGCTTCTTCCTTTAAAAAAAGAACCTCACAGATCTTGGCGTGAGCCTGAAGCTCTTTTAGGCGTTTTTTAAAGTCAGAAGACATACTGGTAATACCTACTACAGACCTACTAAGACATGCACGAAAAACTATGGCTACGAGGTAATGTTAATGTTCTGCACGTGGGAGATCTTGAGGTGGATACTGCCGATAACAGAAAATTTCACAGACCAAGAGAGTTAGCATTAGCATGAGGGGGGCTGGGGGTTGCCTAGCAACATCGAGTCCCTGACATGCAGGTGATTACCCTCGAAGAGAGGCAGACCACAGCAGTTAGGGGTTCACTCAGCCACACGGATAGCCGTTTCATGATAACATATTGGTTAAATGGGTAGTCACAGCATACTAATATAAGAAAAAAGATGGGTAAATATATCAATATAATATGATGGAACATAAATGGAAGTGGGAGTCATGTTAAAAGGAGGGAGATAATGGCATATTTGACATAGTATTTATAGAAGAGTCGCATACAGCAGGAGAAGAGGAGCTGATGAAATTTGAAAAAGGATGGGTGGGAGAGGTTTTTATCAGCTGAATAGAATAGGGTGATGATCCTGGTGAATAAGAACCGAAGCTTTTTTGTTGGGGCTGGGCGATATGAACCAAAAGTATAAAATAATCTCGATATATTTAGGCTGAATGGCAATATACGATATATATCTCGATATTTTTTCCACAAATGTTTAGTGAACGTCAAAGACAAATATGACAAGTAGTTTTATTGAAACTGGCAGTGAACGGATACAAAATCAAATTGGCTTATAGGCCTATCACTGCAGCACTTTATTCTTATTTATTAAAGAAAAATGTGGGCCCAGAAGGAAATGGGAGACATGCCCCCCCCCCCCAATGTGAGATTATATAACCTGATATTTGAAATGACGAGACTGGTATTGTATCTCTTACTGTTGTAAGATAAGAGACAGAACTGAGTTGGATTCAACCTGAAACAGAACTACAGAGACCCTTCAACTCGATGGATATACCATCGCAAGGACCATCTACAAGTGGACAGGAACATCCCCCAAACCCAATACTGATTTACTTGAAGGAGGTCTGGAAAGAAGTCCACAAAAGGTGTGGTACGCCACATCTAAAAAAAACGTAAGCCTCACTATGGAATAACCCAGCCATATGCATTGGGAAGAAAACACGACAGCGGTTTACAAAGGGAATATGCAAAATAAGTGACATATTTGTGAATGAAGAATTTACACTTTTAGTTACTGCAAAAGCATGACTCTGAAGAAAAGGGCAACTTCTTCTTCTTCTTCTCCTTTCGGCTTTGTCCCTTCTGAAGAAAAGGGCAACACTTGGCGCTATCTCCAAACTAAACACTGTCTAAAAAGGGCGATTTACAGATGGAACAAACCCAGTAAGGCACTTTCTGGAATTACCAGAGATAGCACACAGAGCAGTGGTGTTTTATCAGGTTTTCAGCAGGCTGAATAAGATATCTGTAGGAGTTTGAAGACCATATGACGGGGGAGGGGAGGGAGGACATGGAGGTAGTTGGAGTCAGAGTAGAGGATACAGAGAACAGGGAAAGATGGAAATCGATGATTCGCTGTGGCAACCCCTGAAGAGGGACAAAGCCGAAAGGAAGAAGAAGAAGAAGATGATGGAGGGATTTGGAATGTCAATTAAATGAGGAGGAATGGAAGAGAATAGCAGCAAACTCTGGGAAACAATATATTTGCATGACCAAACTTGACAACTTAACTGAGGAGATGGTGCGACTGAATATTATTGTGTGAATTATGCAGTGGTTAGCACTGTTTCCTCATAGCAAGAAAGTCCCAGTGCCAGGGTCGATTCCTGGGACTTTCTTGCTATGAGGTTTGATTCATGGACTGGACTCTTTGTATGTGGAGTTTGCATGCTCTCCCTTGTCTACGTGGTTTCCCACCACGTTAATTGGTCACTCTAAATTGCTCATGGTCATCTGTCCTTCATGTGACCCTGTGACTGGCGACTCGTCCAGGGTGTACCCTGCTGTACCCGAAATGAGCAGAAGACGACAAATGAACCTTGATTTGTTGCTGCTACACAAGCCAGAATGCAACTATAATTTGTGATGAGTAGATGTACATTGTTTTGTGAATAGTGTGAATTTGTTGATGGTACAAAAGCAGCCATTTGATTTTATTAGTTTGACACAAACAATTAAAAACAACCTTACAGTTGCATACTTGTTTTCGGGATGGGATTTTTCCTGACAATAATTTAAAGCCAACAGGGCTCTGATATCAGAAAAGTACTGCTATTGGCAGATATCCAAATTCAGGTCGCAAAATCCTATCGGAAGTGAGCAATTGTTGGTCGGCACATCCCTACCGGAATCCCCCAAAACAATTACATATTCTAATATTTCAATCTAAATTTTAAAGTCCTGAAATTCGCACAGCTATTACTGTGACATGACCACTGATTTTGATAGGGGCGAGGCATCAGAACTATGCAAGCTCTGGTTACCCAACTTTCAATTCAAGTTTTAATTTCCTACTGTCTACTGACTAATCCTTGATCAGAGCATCAACTTCTCATTGCATTTCTATTGTTGCTTAAGATGCTGTGAATAAGTTGCCAACATAATCCAAACTTCGTAAGCAGTGTGACAGTGGGCTTAACATGACATTAACGTAGACACTGAAAATTATGCACCACAAATTTTGATGTGACATGACCAGTTTACTGCCGAGCTGATGATGTCACATTTCAGGAGAGGCTAGAGGACAAAAAACGTTGTTTACAACATGTCGAGATGTTGCTTGGTTGCTCTGTAACAATTAGGGGTGTGACGATATAGTGCTGGGAGGTATACCAGTTCATACCGAATACCAGTGTTTATTTTTCATAGACCCCAATACTGGTGTATAGCGTACACCAGTGTTTCCCAACCCTGCATGTTTTGGATGTCACCCTGCTCCTACACACCTGATAGAAACGCACACGCACACACAGGAGCTCTGCAGAGGCCTGAAAACGAGTGCCACCTGTTTGTGAATAGTAACATTATGTGAGGCCATGCAAACCTAATACTAATGTAGACAGCAGTGTTTTTCTACAATATTAACTCCGCATGACAGTGAAATATGCCATTCTAAGCCATTTTACAGCAGCAATTCGTCTCTAAATCATGAAAAATGTGTGTAAAAATGTGGTTAACACACAGTCATGCATGAAAAAAAAAGTTGTATACCATGAAACCGATACTTTAAAAAATACCGTAATATAACTTTTTGGTCATACTGCCCAGCACTATGATATACTCAGCTCAGAAAAGAGAAAAGATGATACACAGAAACAAGATGATAAGGAAACTAAAATGACAAAATATGACTGTATATTTTTGTAATTACCAGTCACAAAACAATGCCAGGGGCATTTTTAAATGTTTTATAACTTGCATCCATGCATGACCTAAGCATGAGCTTTTGAACTTCTTTTCCACAAAAAAAAGGATCATTAATCAATTTCTTAATATGCAAAAAAATATGTGCAAAACTGTAACCTGAGTACAACCCTGTCAGTAGTAAACAGACACTGAACGTCGTCCTCTGGTTGGTAATTACAGACAGCAGGCTGTCCACAGCCACGCAATAGGCTTCCGGCAGTTTTACCGTTGATAGCAATACAGTTCTTTACTCCTCGTAGCATTTTCATTGAAGATGGTTGATGTGTTAAACACACACCAGGGTCCGTCAATGAAGCACAGACGTTAGAATGTTTATTTTAAGAGCTGAACTGAGTCCGACGGAGAGACCTGCAGCGAGGAGCCGGGTTCCATGTCGGTGATCGTGTCCTGCTACGTCTCTCTTCTCTCGCTCTTCCTGTGACAAAAATCCACAAACTGAGTCTCCATCTCCTCCATGTTCTACATTGTTTGTGTTTGTGTCACAGGAGTCACGACGTCAAACACCCACATCCCTGCTTCCATATTGTCCGTGTCTTGTCTGTCACTCAGTTGCTGTTTATTATTTCCCATTCAATTTGACATTTTTTTTCTGTGCCCGTGAGACATCTTTTCACTTAAATGAGAAATACTGTCACAACGTAATCTTGTCACACCCTTAGTAACACTACAATAACATTTTGGATTTGAAGCAGACAGGAGGGTCCGATGTAAAATATTAGGTTATGTCTCTCGTCCCCTCTGTGATTCGAGTAATTCCATTACGTTGATTAAAAAAAAATCAAGTCAATTTCTCTGCCTCAAGGAATCGTTTAATCATAAAGCTCAAGGGACCGCACAGACTACTTTTAAAAAGGCACCACGCGTTTACGTCACTACACATGGGAAGATGGAGAAAGGAGGAAGCAGACATGCAGCATTTAATTGAAGGAGCGGGAAGCAGTGTTGCCAACTTAGTAATTTTGAACTTTTCAGACCCCTCCAACAACATGTTTTCATCAAAGTGACTAGCGACAAATGCTCCAGTTCCTTTCTGTTCTCAGCAGCAGTTGCCGCATTGGGCTCCTTCCCCATCCCAAAACGCAGCTGACCGCCTCACAGGCGCTCAGCTCCCATCAGTCCCCGCCGAGAAGACAGCAGACCCTCCCTCAGCACTCTGAATCCACACTCAAAAATGAACCGCGCACAGAACAAAGTCACTGCTGATCAACCATTGGTTTACAGAGCATGATGTAAAAAAAACACAAGAATCAACAGAAGAGAGTCCATTTGAAGTTCTACATTTATTTCTTTGTAACTGTGTGCTTGTGTGTTTGTAAATGCTCTTTATACAAGCAAAATATGTTTGTAGAATACTCAGTTACTAAAATATTTGATAGCTGCAGCCCTAGCTCACAGTCTTTTATTACTGAATTCCCCAATAAACTGTTTTCAGTGCCATGATTTCCTGTTTGTGCTGCAAGACAACGTGAGGGGAATGAAACTGCCACTGAAATGTAGCCTACTTATACTACGTGCTAACTGTTTAGTTTCAAGTGGTCGATCTGCAGTAGAAGAAGACAGAACAACTTTGAACAACTTTACTGACAAAACACGTGTTACACATCTCTCTGCAGTGTGATAAGTGCATATATCAGCAAATGCTCGACGAGCTTCATAATTGAAAGAAGTTTCACATCCTTTTTGACTGGCTTCATGCATGTAATTTAATCATTTTAATGTGATATGAATGAACCAGGAGCGGCATTAGGAAATCAACTTGATATTACCATGCCCGGCAATATTTCAACTCATAACAAACACCTCTCTCAGTGGACTCTGCACTTTTACCAGAAAGACAATCAATTATGAGGAAATGATTTGGTCAGCCACGTGCATTCCAACAAAAGCTCTTGCTGGGTTTGCTTTAAAGGATCGTCTGCAAAACCAAATCACAACTAGGGGTGTGAATCATCAGCTTCATAACGATATTATATTGTTGAGTTAGGATGACGATACATTTTTTGCTGATATCACCAAGTATGTCATGATACAATTTTGATTTGATTCAGGAGTTTGCAATCAATATACTTTTATTAATGTCCAAGAGAAATACACAAATGATTTATATGAGACGAAGTCATGTGCCCATCAAATAGTAGTTTACATCAACCAGAATATGCATTTTATTTCAGAGCTCTTTCAGGTATATAAATAAGAAAACAGTGTGCTTCTGTAACAAAAAGTATAAAAAATAGACCTTCTGTTCACTAAACTACCACATTTCTCACATACTCTCACTAGTGTACTTTTTCTTGATGATCTTTCAAGCATACAGAAACAAACATAAGAAATAATGAGCTTCAAAACATTCACAAAACTGAATGAACTTCAAATCTAAATTTTTTACATATAAAACGTAGGATTTTTGTAAACCTTCACCTGTGATACTTGTCCCTGTTTTGGAGTTGTTGGAGATAAAACCGGTCAGAGCTGGTGTGCGGGCTCCTGTCACGGTAACGCTGGAACTAGCATTAGCATGCAGGTCAAGGCGTGTTTCTTCTTGAGGTTCTCAACCAACATTCTACTTAACGAGTATTTCAACTCACATTGTTTGTAAACGTCTCGTGTTCTGTCTGAAGAGATCTTTTCTAGTCCTGAGAAGAGAGTGGATTTCCTCTCCTTCCATGCTGCTAGCTATGACCCATGACATGCTGCCCCTGCAGCGCAGCACACTTACATGGAAATAGTGATACAAATGTGCTCTGAGAATTTCAAAATAAAGGAGAAGTTGATTTAAGAAGTTGATATAAATCAATGTTTTCACTTTGGAATCGGATTGTTAATCCATGAATCGACGTATCAGTGTCAACTGATGTATTGTTACACCCCTAACCATGACCAAACAATTCTCTTTGCATTTATGAAAGCTGAAGTATAGCTGCAAACACACCACAGGCATGTCATAACAGGGACAAATGCACACATCAAACACTGGGCTGCAGCCAATATGTTTGACCTTCCTTTCCACCCAACAACTGCGGCCACGGATGAGTTCATCTCTCTCTTTATCTAGAACTCTGGCAGCCAATCAAAAAAAAAAAAAAAAGTAATTTCAGTATTTTTCATCCTGGGGGGTCAGTCTGAATAACAGCCACTGGGGAATATACGGCATCAAAGAAGCTGCAGGCAGGAGTAAATGTTCTCATGTAGGCAGCATTACCATCTGACATCTAGAACATAGGCTGCTGTCATCGCACTGTTGGACTGTGCAGGACAGCTCACAATAAAACACGTGTGTTCCTCCTGACATCTCTCTGCATCATTCTGCTCTCCATACTGTGACCCTTTACAAAAGCTGCCTAGAAAAATGAAAGCATCCTTCTAACCTAAACTGACCCTTCAGAGAACCACCATTGATTTGAACCCTGCAAGGGATCAGAGATAGCTGTTTGGAAAGTCGGAACACCAGCTGGTTGATGAACTCAGTGACCTACATGTGGGCATTTTTACCAACAACAACAACATCATCTAAGTGTGGCAGGAGTGAACTGAGAATAACTGCCAAAGACTAGTTGACCTCAGTTGAAAACCAAACAAAGAAAGATAGAGAAAGAGAGCTGACAACTAATGACATCAAGAGGACTTAAATGAGACCATAGGGACGAGTTGACAAAAGTAAATGTAAAACATTTAGACATCCACACTGCCAGGGGAGCTGAGACAGTTTGTAGAACACGCCGTGTCACATGTCTACTGTTATCAGACAATAAATACAACAATTCTGTTCATGTATTACAAACACCACAAACAAATATAAGTAATTTGGCAACACAGGGAACACTTGGTTTGAGTGAAACCAAAGACATCCTGTCTGCCAGAGATGCTGCAGAGTTACAGCAAACATACTCCCTGTAGTAAACAAATTACAGCTACATAATTCGACTGTTATATCACTCTGTTTCAGAGGACATGTTCTCTACAACCGACAGCACTCAGCCTTCTGTCAAAGTAAACAGCACAGAACACATCACAGACCTGTGGTCGTGGTCCCTCAGCAGCCGCTGAAGCCACTTCAGTTCGCTTTATTCACAACAGTAAAGAGCTCAGGAGACCAGATGAGGACATCCACCAGAGTCCTGGTCCGAAAGGAATTCGTAGACTCAAGGATTAAAGTCGTGTTACACTCCTGCAATTAATCAACAGCTGCATATATAACGTCCTTTTAAAAAAAAACAGCAATAGCTATTGTACAAGCGTCCCATATTCGCTGGACAAAGTGAAGACCATTCAGCTCCGGAGCGACCACCTCCTCCAGTTTACCGTTCCACCGTGTACGGTGATCATTGTTATGATGCGTTAAGGCTGGGGACGGAGGGATATCCGGTCGATGTCTTGTTCACCATGGCTAATCTAGTTGTGTGGTTAGCATCCGTTAGCTCCCAGCTAGCTGGGGTGCACAGCTTGCTACAGCCTGTAGCGCAGCCGAGCGAACACGGTTAGCAACAGCAATCTCAGTGGCGGAGGGCGGACGGATAACGACGCTGCACCGAACAAAACATCCCGGCCAACTGTCATTTTATCGCCAAACCCACCCCCGCTTATTCATCCACCTGCGGTAATTAATCCTTGAATGCTTATTGGAACATTACGACGACAAAAGGGGGACTGTGCTAGGAGATAACGAGCTAACCATTTTTGCGCCGCAGGACCAGGTCGACCAGCGCCGTGAATCGGACGCGGCAGCCGAGAACTCGGGGCTGCGCTCAGGCTGTCGGTGCTGGAAAGCCGCGTTCTCTCGAATCCCGGCTTCAATCTCATTTCTCGTAGCGGCGCCTTGAAATATGTCTGCACTGTAAATCAACGTGCTTTCCCTATTTATACAATTACCTACCTGTTTTGGTGAATTGTGATCAATCGTGTCCTCCTCTGCAGCTCTCTTCCCCCTCCTCGCTCCAAAATGGCGCCAATATGTATAGAACCAGGACCGGTGGCTGCAGACCATTCCTCAGCGGGTAGCGACACCTACAGGAAGAAGGCGTACGGGCTTCACGGGCCACTCGAGTGCTTTTGGATAAAGTAGATAAATAGAAAATCTATTTTAATGCGGGTCTGCTGCTAAGCCCGTAGCGGCCCCCAGGTTGATAAACCACCTACTGTTGACACGTCCGTCATTCGCCTATAACCTCTCTCTCTCTCTCTCTCTCTCTCCATCTATCTCATCATCATCATCATCATCATCATCATCATCACCCATCATCACCACCATCATCATCATCATTGTGCCATCAGTAGGTGGTTTCTCAACCTGTGGCCCACTCCATAAACTGTACTAATTCTCACTCACTCTGCCCCCATAATATTCCAGAGTAGCTCACTGTGAACGTGTTCATGCAGTCTTGTTCCCCTGTATACCTGTATACCTGTATACCTGTATACAGGGGAACAGTTCTACCTATACAACTGATTTTGTTTGTATTCCAGCTTCTAGTGGGAAAATGGTACTTTATTTCTTCAAACAGTTTTAAGTGGTAGAACAATTTCACTGTCGCATAGATGTGTATTTTTTGGGGTCATAGGCACTGATTTACGGGGGCAGTTTTCGTCAAGACTTTGTACATGTCACTTTTTTAATGACGATATTAAACAATTACTGTGTTTACATGCAGCCAATGACCGTTTTCTAGCAGGAATATTAGTAATAAACTGGTTGGGCACAGCCATGTAAACACCAATAACCCTTTGAAAAACCCAAATATGTTCATATTCCTTTTTTTAAAAATCTGAATATGACCCCTGGGTTACTCCTCGTCTAACCTGAATATCTGGTCATGTACACCCCTATCAGTATCTCCCCATCAAAACAAACATGTTGTAAAAGGTGTAAAAGAAGACAGCTACCGGGTTGTTTATTGTCCACCGTGCTCCTGTTGTTATTTTTTTGTTTTGGATTTGGATACTGGAAGAACAAGCGGAAATTGCTGGAATTGCATCATGATGTTCTCAGTGCTTGGAGACGTTCTCTGTGCATTGCTGGTTTTATCAAGATACCCCATTTGATTACACCTACCATGTAAGCAGGAATAACCCTATTGGCTCACACATGTAATCAGGTTATTCCGAATGTTTCAGTAACCGGAATATTGACCTGAACCAGAATTCTGAGTGCATGTAAAGGTAGTCTATGACAACGATAGTGGAGTCAGTGCAGTCATGGTCTTTTCCATGACAGAGTTCCAGTAGGTTAGTAGGTTTTTGTCACAGACAAGAGAGAGAATAGAGACGGAGCAGGACACGATCGCTGATGTACTGATTCACTGTGGGTGAATTTACGCATGGAACTAAACCCTGAGCGATCTTCACTGGTTTAAACTGTAGATCAGTTAAAAACATCAGACACATGTTCAAATCTACGTTCATGAAATTTCTAAAATGTCAAGATTTCCAAGGCACGTCTGGCGTTACCGTAAGTGAGCGCTCATGCAATCACACAGCTGTTTGGTGTCCATAACAACCCCCAAATCAAGAACAACACTTGAATTACTTGGTAATTGAAATTAGAAATTCTTACAATGGCGACAAGAAAAGCAGCAGCAGTGGCTCTAGTGATGTTTCTATGTTTCTTAGGAAGGATTTTGTATTTTTGTTGTGCAGGACGATGACATCACACCAGGGTCAGTCTCAAAGTGAAACGTTCTGAGCAGCTCACGCTGAGTGAACGTGAGCGTCCCCTCCAGTACAGTCTTCACTCTGAACGTAACTGAGCTGCTCACTTAACGCTCCCTCTGATGAAGAAGAACTATAGGGGGCACTCCAACACAGATTTGCACTCCTGGAATGTAAGTCTGCAGAGAAGTACAAGAGCAGAATCCAAAACTATCTGAATTCATATTAATCTTACAGGAGTGAGCATTTGCTGTTGAGAGTCGTGCAGAATCATTGTGGCACCAATGTGCTTTGGTATCTTTTGGGTGGACTGCAATTTGACTCTTTATGCATACTTAATATAACAAGCTAGGCTACAAGTATAAACATTTCATGACTGTCATGTCTTAGACAGGGGTTTATTTATTCATTTTTTGATTTGAAGTTATTTCTGTCATAGTTTCAATACATTTTTGATATCCCTGGTGGGGATATACTTGTCCACAACCTGAGGATATTTTGGGCTACTGTCACCATCATGTTTTTTCCGTCATGTTTTGTTACTCCCATTATTTGTGTTTGGTCGCCCAATAAGCACAGTCTTGGTGAGACTGGAATCTCTATCTCCAGAACCTTCCACAGGTGTTCTATTTCCTTCACCCAAAATGGTTGTATTAGACTACATTCCCACAGCACATGTAGGAAAGTCTCTGCCTTTGTTCCATATTTCCAGCAGAGATTGTCAGGTAATAGACCCATCCTATGGAGTCTGGAGGGGGTAAAGTAGAATCTATTTAGTAACGTATAATAAACTTCCCTCTAACCTCAGATATACAGTATTTCCCCAAATTTTCTACTATTCTCTTCCATTCTTCCTCATTTAATTCTCCTTCCATATCCCTCTGTCATATAGTCTTCAAACTCTACAGATATCTTATTTTACCCACTGAAATACAGATAAAACACTGCTACTCTGTGTGTCTCCGTCTCTGTTAACCCCAGAAAGTTCCTTTTACCGGGTTTGTCCCATGTGTATCTGATACAGTGATTAATTTGTAGATATCCCCCTAAATCATATTTTTGTAATGACTTTGAAAAACAATATAAATTCTCCACTCACAAATAAATCAATTATTTTACTTATTCCCTTTGTAAACCCATTGTCTTGTTTTCTTCCCAATACATAAAGCCGGGTTATTCCATAGTGAGGCATAAACAGTATTTGTTTCAAATGTGGTGTGTGTGTGTGTGTGTGTGTGTGTGTGTGTGTCACATCTTTTGTGTACTTCTCTCCAGACCTCCTTGGGTTATGTCAATATGGTGTTTGAGGAATGTTCTTGTCCACTGGTAAATGGTCCTAGTGATAGTACATCCATCAGGTGAACCGTGGCCGAGCTGCTCCGTGACGCGCACCGCGCACGCCCTTGTTGTCAATCAGCTAATTAGTGGCGCGGGCGTGATTCCGTCGTGACTCCTTAAATGAGAGGGTGAACGCCCGGCGCCGGTTCGGCGTCAGGATGGAGGGTTTCCTGCTTCACCCATTCAGCGTTCTCGGTGGCCCCGTCTGCGCTCTCCCGGCTTCGGGCGGCAACTGGGGGAAGAGAGAGGGTCGCTTCATGACCCCCCAAGGTCTCAACTACCTGGAGCTGTGTAAGACCATCCTGGCCCAGGTCAGCCCCGGTCGGGCGGCTCCGCTCCGGAAGGCGAACACCAGAGACTGCGGCGTGCAGGTCAACGCCAAAGTGGAGAAGATAGTCCAGTGCTCGCTGGGTCCCAAGACGCTGCTCTGCCCGGACTGCGACCCCCCCGCGCCCTGGAAGCCCCCCACGAGCCCCGGTGTGCTGCCCGACACGCCGGTGGCCAACCTGCGCTTCTTCCGGCCGGTTTCCATCTACTCCCCGGTGTTTGACCGAAGGATCGTCCCCAGGAGGCCCGGAGAGGACGGAACCGGCGACGGAGGCGCAGAGGCAGCAGAGCGGGACGAGGAGCTCCAGACGACGTTCCATCGGTCCGGTAGGGGCTCCAACTTCCAGGTGGGGTTCTGTGTGAGTGGGTGACCCACCTGAGTCAGACGTTCACAGCTGGGAACTGACACCGCTGACACTACTACTGGTTGGAGACGGTGGGGGCTGCTGTGGGGTGTCTACATGTAGGAGCCAATATAGAGTAATGATGAACATGAATGAACATTAGTCAGTCACAGCTGAACCACCAAGTTGTTCTCACAGGCTCCTAGTGAGCACATATTCCATTATTATTAATAAACTGATTCTAAAATACTTGTTAGTTGTGTGTCTGTCTTCTATCTATGAATAATCCTTGGTTGGTTTTGTTTCAGCTTTAGGAGTTCTGGGGGTGGGGCTGCAATTTTCTTAAAATTATTTCATATCACAATTTTAACTTTCATCAGTTCTTATGAAGGTGAAGCAGATCTCTCCTCTGGCAGCTGTGACCCCAGTTTGTCAGTCACAGCCCTTTTCCGTCCATCAGTTGTGTACAGAAATGATCTGGATTTTCTTTTTTTTTTTCAGTTCCTGGAACAGAGATACGGCTTCTTTCACTGTAAAAAGTGTAACATCCGGTGGGAGAGTGCTTATGTATGGTGCATCTCTGGAACCAGTAAGGTAACGTGACCTGCTGTTTCCTTGGTTGTAAACAGCAGATGAGGAGCAGTGAAATGACCTCTTCCTGTCAGGTGTACTACAAGCAGCTCTGCCGGAAGTGTCAGATGAAGTTTAACCCCTATAGAGTGGAGCCCATCCTCTGCAAGGTACTCTTGACCGTCTGCAATCGCTAACGTAGCACTGACAGGAAAGATTTTTCCTGAGGTTTATTGGATGGAAGTATGGTTCACATTAACACAATGACCAAAGGGGGGGGGGTGTTGAAAGTTTATATTTTGGACTTCTCTGACATGTATCCCCTTGCTCCTGCTCCTCAGGGTTGCTCTCAGACTTGCTGCACCTGTGAGAAGAAACAAAGGCACATCAACATGAAGAGGCCTCATCGCCAGGACCTGTGCTGCCGCTGCAAAGACATGAGGCTGTCCTGTGACGCCACCTACAGCTTTAAGTACATCGTCTGAGTCCCCTGGCTCGGAATCACCCATTCTTCACTACAGCGCCAATTGTCATGGATGGAGTAACAGGTCTGGTAACTCTGTTGCTCTAGTAACAGATTCATGTTCTCAGTAGCTGAATCTCCTCTTTGGTGGTTCAGATCCCAAAGGCTTTTCCCCTCCATCAGTCCTGGCTCATACATGTGAAATTATTTTTGTAAGGAGAAATAAAGTTTATAAAATATACATGTCAAGATGATGCGTTGCGTTTGCAATGGTTCATTTTAAACATTTTGAGAGGTGGCGGTGTTCTTGTCTGGCAGACGTTCATCCAAAGTGTCCCATTTGTGAAGTAAACCAAACTACAAAACTTATGGAAACCTTATTTAAATTAAGGTTTTAATGTTTTTCATGGCGCATTTTCTTTTCCAAAGGCAGTGTATGAGGGACGCTGAGTGTCATAAATTGTTTGTGGGTAAGATTCATGTACAACATAACCAAATCATGTTTTTCATTGTCATTTAAGAGGTAAAGAACAAGTGAAATTGTCAACACATTAAACAGTCAGTGATTAGCTAGTCACCCCCACCCAAATAAATATCAATTTAATTACTTGCAAAGTATCAAATCCATACATTGAAATATTAAAGTGACAAAGCCTCACTTTTGCATTTTACAATTAAGAGAAGTTTGACATCTCAACTATCAAATGTCCCACAAATAAACTATTCAAACTCTACGTTCATGTACAGAATATAAACTCTTCTTGGACTAAATGTATTTCAGGCTGTGATTCATTCGTACTTTTTTTTTCCTGAAACTGATACTTGTTCTGTTTTCTCACTATATGAATATTGGCTGTCACTAAAGGTCGTCTGCTGTAATTGGTTCCCATCATGTTAGCACCAGACATGTGGACAACATGAAGGACAGACAACCATTCACCCTCACAGTCACACCTATGGGGATTGACAGTGACCACTTAACCTCAGCTTGTGTTGGAGGGAGGAAGGAGTACCTGGAGAGAATGTGTCCCTGGTGAGCAACAGGAGATGGACAAATGCATTGATGCCACAGAGTAATAAACACTTGGAATGAATCAAGTAACATGGGGTCGGTCAGGCCTGTTGCTCCTGATGCTCCTCCCCATCCTCTGTCCTCCAGCTTCACACCAACCCAGTCTTTCTGAGTCCTCCTTTGATATGACCTCCCCCCTCTGGTCTTGTTGTCTTCATGCCCAGTTCAGTCTTCATCCAGCCGAGGTCTAGGAGTTGGTCTGTGACCAGCTGTTGGGGTTTGATGGTGGGGTGTCGGTGGTTTGTCCCTCCAAGGCTCCTGTACTCTGTCACCCCTTATGTATCCCCCAGTGAATTACTGCCATCACCTTTCTTTTAAAGGGCTGTTTCTTATTTGCTGCAGATATTCTTCTTCATGTGTACATTTTGATATTTTACTAAGTACAGGAATGTGCAGCTCTTTGGTCCTGCTCTATGTGTCTTATCTCTGTGTTGGAAAACAATTTTATCTTCACTCAATCGTTTGACATTTCAAGTCAGGCACTTCCTGTCCTGTCATTTGAATTTTGAGGTTTGTGTTTATTGTTTGGAGAAAATGTGAGAACATCTCAGGAAAGGTGTTGAAACAAGTCAGAAAAACCGTGACATACGACTCACTCTGCCTGTCAGCCATGATAATCCATGGATCACGGCTCTATTCATGGTGTTTTTATGGTCATCGGCGTTGGAAATTGGAAAGAGATTGTGAATCTCAGGGTGGTTCAATGCAGATTACTGAACCTCCGTGGTGACTCAGGCCGCGGCAGCTCAACTGTCCTGACAACAGGACAGTTGATTCCATCACGGTGGAGCTGGGAAGGAGGAGAGCAGAGGTGTCAAATCAGAGACGGAGCAGTCTGAGAGGAGATCTGTTTGCAAAGTGTATGTGAAATGAAGTACAAAGGAATGTTGGATATGTGTTTTTACTTCAACACCAGCTTGTACAGAGAAACCAACTCACAAAAGCTGTAAAAGTATTTACAAGGTGAAAAAAAACAACCACAATCTTCATCATAAAACTTCAAAAAATGTGCAATTTCTTGTTTGGCATGCACACGCACATTCTCCCACACACTTGAAAATAAAAACATACCCGCATGAGCTTAAAGCTCCTTTTTGACCTCATACAAACATATCTTTCAGATAAAATAGGACTTTGTTAATAAATATTCCAAACGTTCCATACAGACACTGAAGATGCATGCGTGGCAGTTTGACTTGGGAGAACAGACATCAATATAAAAGCTGGATCGAATGGGCGCTGTGATCAGATATAAATAGGAGAACATGTACAGCAAAGGACGACGAAGCAGCTCTGCTTGGTACGTCAACGGATGTCGGCGTCTCATGTAACCACACGAGAGACTTATGCTACAATGGTCGTGTGTCCATGTCGACAGACGGGGACAAATATCAGAGTGTGCACATGCACGGTGTGCCAGTGTCAGACTGTGAGAACTCTACAGCGTTTACTCTCACTAACGACGGTACGACTAGAGGACAGTCAGAGCACAGATAATGGACGACAGCAGTCAGAGGACGTGTTCACCGACACACAGGAAGGAGACGTGAGACTCCACCGGGTCATGCATTGCACAATTTCCTGCATAGGAGGCCTCAAAGCAGATACTCAGTCTTGTCTCACAGTAACAAAACCTCCTTTCTGGAACATTTACAGAAAAAACAAAAAGTCAAACACCACGAGTCGGTTTAGTGCAAGAGCCAGTTTGGTCGTCGCCTCTGGCCGCGCTGCCGGCCGGCGACAGTCAGGTTCAGTAGGACAGAACATGGGCGCATGTCGATCCGGTGGGTTCAGTGGTCCCTCCGTCACGGTGGGGGAGGGATCAGTGGGGGTCAGTCAGGCAGCAGCAGGTGCTCATGTCTGGACGTCAGATGGTACGGCTTTCAGGAGCCCTCCTCCTTTCAACAGGGGCAGGGCGCTGTGCCCCACCTTCCCCAGGTAGCGGGTCAGGGGGGCAGCAGCGCCAATGAGGGAACAACAACAGCCCCAGGCGGCAGCCTCTCCGGGGCCGCTGGGACCGGGGGAACCGGGGGGAGTGGGAGGAGGGAGGAGGGACAGGAGCGGAGACGGGCTACGGGTGAACACCGGGCAGGGGATATGTGGAAGATGGGAGCCATGTGGGGCAGGACGCAGGCTGTCACAGCGGGGGAGCAGGGTGGGCTCTGAGGCTACAGTTGGGAGGGGACACGCTGACGTGTGTGATGTGTGTCCTCTGAAAGGATCATAAACATCTTGTGGGTGTGTCAGGTCAAAACCTGGTCGGCAATCACGCAGCGAGAACAGATCGGGCGGTCGGGGAAAGTCGGAATCTGCAGCGGATGAGGGCGAGAGAGGCAGGGGGGGGGTTGGACGACATTCTATGGGCGGGTGGAGCTGAACCGAGACAGGGCATGGTCCACCCGCAGCACATGAAGTGGAGGGAAGGTTGGAGGGCTCCTGAAGTCCTGTCAGAGGCTGGTCCCGGAGGCGCTGGAGTCGGGGAGGTAGGAGGTGACGACCCGGTAACCCTGCGCGCGGCGGATCATGTCCCGGATCTCCCCGTTGAGCTCCAGCAGCTTGGAGCAGATCAGGCTGAGGTCCTGGCGGGACCCGACCAGAGCAATGGTGCCCGTCTGGCCCAGCGTCTGGTGGCGGAAGTAGACGTTGAGCAGAGTCTGGACCTCGTTCTCTGAGCTGCCGCCAAACACTCCGTGGGGCCACTGCCTCCTGACGATGACAGGGACAGAAATGGAACCTTCTGGAATTCTCGCTGCTGCTGCACAAGTCCACCGAGGGATCACACAGACCTGCTCTCCTGGATGTAGCGGACGGCTTTGACGAACTCGCGGTTCTTCAGGCACTCTAGAACGGCCTTCACAGCTGCCTCGGACGAGGGGAAGTTGGGCACAACCACGGCCGCGACTTGAGCATGAGCGTGGGCCAAGTGTTGGTGTTCCAGGTCACTGGCCACAGCCACCTCCGCCGCCTGCAGGCTGCTCTTCAGGTCCGAGAGCTCCCGAGACATGTTCAGCAGCTGTATGCCGCAAAACAGAAGCCAGCACGTCATAAAGTCACTGCTCACTGCTCACGCCCCCTTCGGGGTCAGGGGACGTCAGCGGAACTCACCTCCGGTACAGAGCTGATGGTCTGGACTTGACCGATCAGGGAGCAGTACGACTGGAAGAGGAGCAGCAGCTGGAAGTGCAGCTTGTAGAGCCGCTGGCAAAGCTCCAGTTGCTGGAAGACATCGAAGAGGAAACGGGGGTCGGACTCTGCCATCGCGACGCGCTCATTAAAGGACGCACCATCAGCTGACTGTTACAAGACGAATCTGAGGCGAGTAAACTTTGAAGAGAACTTACTGCAAGAGACTCCATTTGCTAGACAGCGACACAGCATGTTAGAGTGTGAGAGGAAGAGAAAGCGTCAATCAGACCACAACCACATTAGTCAACGGCGTGCAGCTTTAGAAACATCTGAGGAAAAACATTCAGAAGGACTCAAACCCAAAATGTCCCGAGACGACAAGCGTCTCACAGAGCAGCAGAGAGACGTGAACAGAAACCAATGTGAAGCCCGTTGAACCAACACAAACAAGTACGTACCTTCTCCTCAGAGTCTCCAGGCTGGCAGGTGATGACGCTGTCGCCGGGGCACCTGGGGAACGTGTCCTTACAGTTCCTCAGCCACTGGGGACAACAGTCAGAAACAGTCAGGCCTTACTGCAGTCGACCGGATGACACCAGATGAACGGGGACTTACCGAGACAGCGGCCTCCTCTCTGCTGTTGTAGGTGTCCAGGTACTCCTGCAGCTCCAGAGCACTGAACTTCATCTTTTCCAGGAGACCATACGAGATGATCTGAAGACGATCAGGGAGAAATGAGCTGGTGCAGCGGAAAACGCCCGTTCCGCGGCGACTAACGACAGACTCACAGTGTCTGCGTCGATGTAGATGGTGGGACAATCAGAGCATGTGGTCAACATCTGGGAGGATCTCAGGAACTTGGAGCCGATGCCGCGGAGACCTTCCCCAAGATAAGTGGCAACATCAGTGGTCAAGGTGCAGAATTTACCCTGGATGTTCTGGAAGGAAGAGGAGGGTCGAATGAGCAGCACGTCGGCGCCGTTGGATGCCAAGTCCAAGTCAGTCTGAGTTACCTGGAACAGAGACGAGAAGACCTGGAAAGTGTAGACGGCACAGGAACCATCTGAGTCCGTCACCAGCTGGTTGACATGACAACGCCACGCTTCCTCAGCATTGTCACACACTGTCGGCTGGAACGCTGCCAGGATGGCGGAGAAAAACGGAGAGGGGGGAGGAGGAAAACCCAGGTCCTCCAAGTCGTCCACATCGTCACGCAAACTAGAAAAAGGAAATGAGGGTTTTTTTCACTCATTTGTCCAATATGAAAAAAAGTCTATTGACATGTGAAGTAAATATGTAACTGATTTAAATTGTACTTAATTTGTAGATGAAACGTGAATCTTACATATTAAAGACACACACAAAATGAAATTGGATTATTCACCCTTATCATAGCCAAATGACACTGTAATATCAGCATCAGTGCGCCATCAGAGGACCAAATGGTGAATCAGTCACAACGATACGCAAATATTATTAAAAGCCAATGATGCAATATGTGCCTGCCTGGATATTATAGGTTATAAATTCCTTCCAGACCACTCGGCCACTCCGAGGCCGAGAGACCCAGACCACAAAAAAGTCATTTTGAGACCAAGAATTCAAGAACTCTCAAGAACTACAAGTCTACCATGTGTTCAGTACTGACTCTGTATAAGTTCAGGGCATATATGCATGGGTGTCTGGGGCTGTTCCTGCTGTTGGTCTGGTGACAGTTTCACATCAATAACCCATTAGAAGCTGATTTACTGAGAGAAATGTTGACGTGTTCAACACTCATGTTCCCTGCTGTCTCTGTTCACTTCGCCCAGATGTCTGCAGTGAATTCAGTAACTCTGATCAACACCTGGGCAGACAGTTGGGGTCGAGGAAGTCCAGCGGCGGTTGGCAGTAGTCCCGGTTGAGGCCGCGGTCCAGGTTGGGTGGCGGATCCTGAGGTGGACCAGGGAGGTCCAGGGTGAAGCTTTCGCTGCAGTCGGAGCCAGGCGGGAGCTCGTTGGTGCTCAGTGAGAGCTCGTCATCCTGGGCGTGAGTGTTCTCATCTTCACCGCACACCCTCATCTGCTGACAGTCAGACAGCAGAACATGCTGCACCAACTCCTGATGAACTCCACTCAACAGCTGTTTCCTGTCTATTTTCTTCCAGTGGATACACCTGCTGTTCACATCTATTAGAAATGTCTCTGTTTGCTGTCGTGTGTTATTGCTCACGTGTAAGCCACTGAGATCGTCATGGAGAGCGCCCTGGCCTGGTGAGGCAGCGTTGAGCAGCTGTGGCTCGGCGTACGTGTCATAAGAAGTAGACAGAGAGTCAGTGTGATTGGTGTCATCTGACGGAGACGGGTTGGTCTGGAAGAAAAAATAAATCACAGACAGAGTGTTGATAGCGTGTACAACACGTGTTGTTCACGATGTGTGTGTGACTGTTGCTTCTACACACCAGTTGAGAGTGAGACAGGCTCTGGCTGGTGGAGGATTCCTCTTCCTCTGAGGACTCCTCAGAATCGTGAGGGTCCTCGTGACCCAGACTCGGGGTGCTGCCTGAGTGCTGGCTCTCCTCCAAGAAGTCGCCAAGCTCCGTGCTGTCCAGTGACCGCCGGCGCACACCCCAGTTAAAGTTATCAACCGTCTCACCCTGGACAGGACAGGAAGACATCGGGCAGAGACAACAACAGCAGTGAATGTCACTGCGGTGACAGGCGATCACCAGTGGTTCCTCTGGAGAAAAGGAAATGCTGACAAAACGCTAAATGTCAACGTGATGCAACTTTTGAGTTTTTCTCAACAAGGAAAGTTGTGAAAACAAAACAATCTATTGCGTCACTTTGACTTGATACTTTTTCAGAGCGCAAAAATTTTGCACAAAATGCAAAAGACACTTGTTATTCATGGCACAACACGAACACTGGACAGACTGCATTCAATCATCTGGATCCATGATGCAGCACCATGGTCAGAAATGTAGCTCCTCCTATTTGTTTTCAGAAGGGGGGGGGCGCAGCAACACCACATTCCTGACAAAGGTTAAGTAAGTAAGTAGTAAGTGCTCAGAGAGACCTTACCTGAAGCTCCTGGGAAGCAGAGGGGAGAGAGAGAGACACAGAGTTAGACGGAGAGAGAGACCCGAGGCTCGGCAGAGAAAAACATTCAAATGTACTCATCAGGGAAGACAGACAATACTGAGTGACAGACTGGTTCCTGGGACATAAGGTGGACCTTCTACCCCCTCACCTCTCCGTCCTCCAGCTCTACGTCCAAGAAGTCAAAGTCTCTGAAAACCCTGAACTGCTGCTCGCTGGCGGTGTCGTCCAGGGTGTCCTCTCTGGTTCCACCCTCCTCTGAAGACATTCCACTCTCACGCACCTCCATCATGTCCAGGTCGCCGCACGATGAGAAGATAACCTGATGGGGGGGGGGGGTTTACAACTCATTTAGTGACATAAGCAGCAGCAGAGGGTGAACGGTAGAACAGATGATGGGGCAGCTTACAGATGGATTCTTGGTAAGTCCAACTTCTTGTCCACAGAGAGACAGAACATTCACCAGCTTCTCCCTGGTTCTCTTCTATGGAGAAATCAGTGTCAGCCAGCTGATATTTTGTCCAGGGGGCATCAGGTCGATCCCTACCTGAGACGACTGTGGCCGCCTCCAGCTGACGGGCACCAGGATGGTGTTGGAGTTGGATCCGGATGAAGTGGAGGAGGTGCTGCGTGTTACTGCCATGGCTCTGGCCTTCCCCTCCCTGACACCTGAACCCTGGAGTTCGTCGAAGCGCCGTCCAATCACAGGTGTCTGTTAAAAGAAGGAGGAGGCTCACACGGAGGTCTGTGAGCGATGGGAATGCTCCACAAACGCGCCTCACCTCAGAGATGTCAAAGGTGAAGTCCAGTGTTTTCCCAGGTAAGGCCTTGGCCGAGCCGTCCCACACCCTGCTGACCTCCAGGTTGGAGAGGTCGCCCGCCGTGTGACCGTACACTGGGTGAACCAGGCTGGCTGAGCGTGACACCACCAGCTTCAAGATGTTCAAGGCGTCCTTCCAGTGGACGGTCTGAGGAGGATGAAACATGGTGGAAGGAAGAATTCATCTGACAGGTATCTGAACACTGAGGACACTTACTTGGACAAACTTCTCGATGGTTTTTGTGACATCAGCGTTGAACTGTTTGACTTGAACTGCAGTCAGGTCCATGTGGCTGAGGAGGCAGTAGATGATCTGAAGGAGAGACTGCTGCATGCTGGGAAGACCCTTGTCTAACAGCTGAGGGGACAGAGTGGTTGACAGTCATTGTCGGAGGCATCCGAACGTCATCCATCCATCATCATGCATCATCCAAATGTCATCCATCATCATCCAACGCCATTCATCATCATCAATCATCCGAACATCATCCATCCAAGTCATCCAGCCATCATCAACCGTCATCCATCCAAGTCATCCAACCGTCATCCATCCATCATCATCCAACTGTCATCTAACCGTAATCCATCCATCCATCATTATCCAACTGTAATCCAGCGTCATCCATCCATCATCATCCAACCGTCATCCATCCATCATCATCCATCCATCCATCATCATCATCATCCAACCGTCATCCATCCATCATCATCATCATCCCACGTCATAATCCATCATTATCCAACTGTAATCCAATGTCATCATCCATCATCCATCATCATCCATCCATCATCCAACCACCATCCATCCATCATCATCATCATCATCATCATCATCATCATCATCATCATCATCATCATCCATTATACTTTATAATGTTTTTTATACTGTTTGTCTATGCCAGGAACTGCAATCACAATTTCGTCGTGCCTTGCACAATGATAATAAAGACATTGTGATTCTGATTCTGATCCTCCTTCCATCCATAATCATTCCATCCTCCATTCATCCTCCACCCTCCTTCCATCCATCATCCCTCCATCCTCCATCCATCATCTGTTCTCACCTCAGCCATGTAGGTGACCATGTTGAGAGTGATATCAGAGAAAGCCTCATGAAGGTAGCGGCAGACCACACTGACCCAGGAGAAAGGGTCTCGTGTGTAGGAGCGCGTCTTATAAAGAGTCATCACATGGGCCAAATGGGACAACTTTGTATGCTTCTCCACCAAACACACCTGAGACGGGGATAAGAAGGAAGCAGATGTTTCATCTGTCATGTGATGTCATCTGTGATGTCTCTTATGCCTGATGACCACAGCTGGAACAGAACAGTACCTGAGCGATCCTCTCAGCACTCTCCTTACAGAACTGAGTGGGATGGCCAAAGTGCTGCACCAGGTGAGGCAGCAGGCACAGAACATTGAGGGGGAAACCTGCAGACCCAGTAGGGAGAGGTTCAACGTCTGTCTGTACCTAACGCTCATAGGATCATATACCGGTGCATCTCACCAATAGACTGTGAGCTGTCGACGACGGGCACGCGGGACACTGGTGTGAGCTGACAGAAGAGCTGCAGGGTGAGGTCCATGGTGGCCTGGGAGGTGAAACCCTTCAACAAAAGCTGCTGAATGCCAGAGAAACCGCTCCACCTTAACTGAGCCTGCAGCTTTTCCAGGCGCTCGCGATTCTCTGCTCGGTCTAAGGGAACCTGGGTGAACAAGACTTGTTTCATTTACTGGTTTTCATTTTAAAACAGCAGCAGACGCACTGACAGCATTTTCAATTCCTTCTTATCTACCTTTGACAGGAGCTTGTGAACGAGGCGAAGTGACATCTGATATTCAAACTCAAAATCTGACTCCATGAGGGAAACAGCCACCCAGAAAACCGTAGCCAGTATGGATGAAGGATGAGAAACGTGGGCGGGATCTGACAGAACACTGGGGTCGATTCGATTGGTCGACGATGTGCACGACCCAGGGGTTCTTCCTGTTCGGGAAAGTCCATGGGTGTTGCTGGCCTGACGATAATAAAATGATGAAAACAAAATAAAACACTGTTAAAGCTGCATTCAGTGAGTCATCTCAAGGACTTGGACTTTCTTTCTTGCCTGGATACGATCAAGGGTGGCACTGCGAGGAGGATCACTGGACTGGTAGCCACATTCACCAAACTTCTTTGGGACCGAATAGGAGCGCTGATGGCGCTGTGAGGACAGACCAACAAACCCTGGACCTGGGAAGTTCAACTGACCGGTGCTCTTTCTGTTCATCAGTTTGTCACTAGTCACAAAATCTGGTGACGATGTCCTGAGAATCAGGCACAAAAACAGGTACAGGTCCTTAGTGTATTACTTCTTCTTCTTCTTCCCCTTTCGGCTTTGTCACTGTTACATGACCATTAATTTGAAAACATTTGACCATTTGAAAACAAAGTCTTATACTGTTTCTCAAATCACGTACTTCCGTTAGTACACTTCTTTGTAGTCTGCACACTATGTACTTACTTGCGAAGTGCGCAAATTTCAACGAGGTAGTACTTTCTCAAATCAGTCAGTCCTGTCACACACTTAATGGAAATGACGTGAAAGTGAAACTTACTGCTGATACACTGGCTGACACATTGTGTGAATATTCAACACATCAACTCTCTGACCTCACATCTTCAACCTCAATCTACAGTTAAGACGACAGTTTATCACAGACAAGCACCAAACGTATGCCACACCATCAGTGACTGGAAATGTGCCGTGGTTTACTAGCTAGCAAGCTAATGTTAGCATTGACCTGGATTCTATCTGTAGGTGATGTCCCCTGTGGTGACACTGGTGTCGCTGTTGTCCACCTACATTTCCAAAAGTCAAAGGTCCTCTTTTCTACGTCACTAAGATGGAGGACGTTGAGGGTGAACTTTAACGTTTGACTGAACCAGTTGAGTGAACGTAGTACACTACATTTACACATACTCATTCAGTGTGAATGCATATGTACTTAAATATATGTACTTAAAATATGTACTTAAAATACTGAGTTTAAATATAAAAGTACTAGTATTTGAGACACAGCATTAAAGATAGCGGAGGACTACGGTACCTGGTCAAGGCTGCCATAAGGTCGCTGTTCTTCAGACACTCTGCTAGATTCACCACCACTGACTCCAACGTCAGCAGCACCTCCATCACATAGCCCTGAAATACAGATGCTCCTGAGCCCTATGACCACCAACATCTGGTCTCCTGTCACCAGTCGTTCCATCTTACCTGCACCTCGTCTCCGTGTTCTCCCACCACCTCAACGAGGCGTGACACCAGGTCAGAGACGGCATGGTTGTTGATTGGCTGCTTGAGGGCTCTAAAGATCTGGAAGGAGCGGCCAGCATAGTGACGTGAGGAGCTACAGAGCGCTGTCTGTAAGGCCACGTCGCTCAGCTGCTGCTCCAGATGGAAGTCTGCATGGGGACAAAGACATGCTTTACAGTCCCAGACAGAAAGGACTCCACTGAAGAGACAACACTTGGGCCAATGGCTGATCACCTGACTTGGACTCCTTGAAGACGGACATGACATGGCGGAGGAAGTTGGACAGCTGCTCTGTACTCTTGGAGTTGGGGCTCTTGGGTGTGATGTCCTCATGCACCCACAGCGGCCCAAACGCTCTGAGCAACAATAACACAGTACTCCAGGCACTGGACACCCACCACCAGCGGCACCACACACATGTTACAGAGGCACTTAACAAACACACCCATCCGTTCCCGGTGCAGACACACTCCTACCTGAGCGCTGACCACAGCAGCAGTGCGTACCTGGTGGAGAGGAACTCAATGAGTTTGTTTGTCTTCTCGTCAGTCTCGTTGTGTGTGTCCTCCAGATCCTCAAGGTCATCAGGTGTCACAAGAGGCAGGTTTCCGACGCTGCCTGCAGTACTGCCCCCGCCCAGACTGACCGAGGACGAGTTGGAGGTGGAGCTCAGGCCAGAGTCCACCACTGGAGACGCCTGCCACTCTCGTAGGAAGTCAGGTGCATCTGGGGGTGAAGAGGACAGTTACAAAACATGACTTTTCCTCTTTGCATACTGGACTTTCTCTCAGGATGTTATCAGGTTCTCAGGTTGACTACGAAGTGCATGAAGACTTCTATGACTTACGAGACTGCTGATACTCTGTATGATAGCTGGACTTGATGGTGAGAGTCTTGTTGTCACTGATCTCTCTGGTCAGCATCAGGACTGAAGCTATTACCTGAAGCACACACTCCAATAGCTCTTTATACAAACATTAGCTGCAGCATAGGAAGAAAACATGGTTGAAACGCTCACAGGAAAACCCACAAAGTTACTGAGTGAATATGTTAGTTTCCATTTCCTAATGCAGGTGTTTTCCTCATGTGAACGATGCTGCCTCTGCGCATGGGATCGCTTGAATAACAGCAGTGTGCTTGTAAGCAACGCTTGTAATGTCTTATCCAAGTCGAAGTTCAATTCCTGTGGAGTCATGTGGTGTTTGTTTTAATCCTGTAAATGATAACAGGCCTTTGACCAATCAGAGATGGATAGATCATAGCTCGCATAAAAACCCCTCCATCCTAACTGCTAAATCACTGGCTGAAACCAGGAGGCCAAAGGTCTGAGTGGGATTAAAGGTCACTGATGACAAACAACCATGGGCAGAGGAAACATTTTGTCTTTCCCATGAGACAATAATAACTGTCCCTCTCTAACCTGGAAGTTGTTGTTGCACGACAGGGCGATGAGGAGGTGGAGTAAGAGACGCTTGCTGTGTTCATAGACCTCTGGTCGGTAGTGGTCCAGACCTGGCCCATAAAATACACAAGTCAAACAAGTAACATTGGCTGGTAAACACAGGGTCTATCCCAGTAGTCTGAGATAGTAAGTACTGTTGGTGTGTAGATGTAGCCTCTATGAAATGTCTTCTCCTGCCATGACATAGAGGAATGTGTGTGTGATGGAGCTAAAACCTTCAACAGTCACAGTATGAACTTACGAATGAAGAGCCACAGAAACATACACTCACTCTCTGATGCTGTTTTAGAGTATGCGAGTGTGGAATGATTTCTTTATTTTTGGATCTTAGCTGTATATCTTATCCTATATGTATATATGTTCCAGGTAATGTGACCCCCCCCCCCGGATAATATGCAAATTACCCGAGTTGTCTGCAGACAACCCAGAAGGATGTGTTGTTTGCAAACTACCCATTCAGGTCATGTGAAAAGCTACAACATCCAGATAGCTAGCTAGTGTCATCAACATTAACATTGCTAACGTTACCAAGCTAGTTAGCTAGCACTAAACCTAACCCTAACAACCCAGAAGGACAGGTTGTTTGCAAACTAAGTAATTTGCATATTACCCTTTTTTTACAGTACCTGTAACATACACATCTATATACAGTATATTCCTTTTGTATATTTCTTCAAACTGACGTTTCCATTTTTTCTTGTTTATTCCATTTTATTATTTATGTTCTGTGTATGTCCTGTACTTATAACAGCTGAACAGTAAAGATGACTGACTTATCTTTGATGCCTCTGCATTCACTTTCTCCTCTCACTGGAAGATGTGTCAGAGCTATTTACTGGTTCAGTTGGTGAGACACTTTTCAAAATAAAATATCACATCGTTGTCCAATGCAATGCAAATGCAATTATATGGTGTGAGTGTGTTTGTGTGTGTGTGTGTGTGTGTGTGTGTGTGTGTGTGTGTGTGTGTGTGTGTGTGTTGTGCAATCGTACCCAAGAAGAGCGCGTGTAGCAGCAGTGGGAGGTGTAAAGCCCAGTCCTCCCTCACACTGTGGTCCACCACCATTTCAGTCATGAAGATCACTGCTATGTTACACCTAAGGAACCATCCACATTGTGATCAATCAACCCCGTCATGACCAACAATGCCGGGGGACCTCAGAGGTCAATATCCTTCTCCTACAAATATTTGAATCTCAGCTTATGTTAACACCAGAGAACTTACGTGTTATTTATACCTTCAGTGTTTTGGAAACCTGTTCTGTGTTCCGTGAACTTGTACTTGTTTTTATCTTCTCTGCTCACTTTCTGTTCACCGTTCTCAGTTACCATGTGAACTGTTTTATATATTTGGTGGACTGTAGAACTGTAACTGTAAAGTTATCTGTATCTTTCATATAGCTTCTCTTGCTAACGAATCTTAATCAACCAGACAAACTGCAAACAACTGTATTTACAACAAAACAATGCTCATTTGTGTTCCTGTTCTATCATGTATGTGCAGCATTAGTAGACGGATAGATAGATAGAATTCACATAGTATGATACATCCCAGGTCAATCTCCCAGGTCGACAGAGGTTGTCTTAGGTCCAACGTGGGGGTGTGTGCATACCTGTGCAGCGGTCCTCTGGGTGTGATGGTTTCTGGCAAGTAGTCAACCAGAGGGGCCCAGCAGCCTCCGTTCATGGGCATCGGTAATGGTTGAGGATGGTTGGTTTCTAGAACACCGAGCAGCCACGCAGCATATGGCGGGAGTGGGTCATCTAAGGAAACAATCCAAGTAAAGACTTTATCTCTCTCACAATGTCAACTTGTGACTGGAATACCACAAATATTTGCATCTCAGCCATTTGGCACTATAATTTACTGAATAATTCATAGTATATGTCACAGAAAAAAAACACACCCACAAATAACACAGTGCTGGAGACTAGCAAGATTTTCATCCAGACCCGTGTCCCGGTATTAAGGTGCACTTACAGTCGCTGTCTGTGTTTCTGTCACTGAATTCAATCATGACAAATGCCATAAAAATCAATGGTTAAATTGATGATAATATGGTGATGACAGGGAGAATCTGTGTCAAATAATACAATCAGATAAACATCTGTGCATGTGCATACATGGGACTTACTCTTTTCGTCCTCGTAGGAGCCTCCAGAGCTGTTGCTATAGCGAGACTCCAGTCGGTTGTGAGCCCTGGCCCTGCTGAAATTGAACACATGACTGTAGCCTCTGCACACGTTTGCTGGTGGGAAAAAGTATCCTTACAAGGAGAAAGTATGTTAACACTAACCGCTCTTCACTCTCTCTCACTAACTTGCTCTCGTCTGTGTCACCGAGATTCTCCTGGCCGACCACGACAGTGTTGCTGCTGGACGTGGTGCCTACACATGCAGGACACACTCAAGGCAGTCAGATGACTGTAAAACCACCTATCAATCACCAATCGCTGACATCATCACCTGTCTGTGAGGTAGACGCCTTGCTGCTGGCAGCAAAGCGGTAAAAGGGTGGATTGTCACAGTGCAGGACCACCGGGTTGACGGGGTCAGTCTGCTGCAGCTCAAACAGCAGCTCCTCCATAGTCTGGATAGTGTTGTTCCGACAGAGGTAGATGACCACCTTCTTGATCTGAAATGACACATGTCAATCAATTAGTGTGTAAACCAAAAATGGATGATGCTGTTATTTGGGCTACTTTTAAATAAAACACTGTACAGGAAAAAACATTGACATCCCTTGTGACACCTCTTACACCACAGGGTGGTCTGGTGAAATGACCTGTGGAAGCTAATGACAATCAGCCTTTATCTTGTAGTGTTTCAGGCTGCACGTACGTAAGGTAACAGAGTGGTATCACTGCTGACACCGCACAAGCTGATGAGGAACTGCAGCGTGATCCGCAAGTTGTTGCTCCACCGTTCGTTGGAAACCAGAGCGTTCCAGGCACTCTCGATTTCTGGACCAGGGACCTCATCTCCATACTGACGGAAGAAAATGAAGCTGTTGAGAGGTGTCTGAATCGACTGATTAACACACAGGTGTCTCCCCACCTTGGCGGTCATGAACATCAGGTTGTTGAGCACCAGTGAGGTGGCCTGCAGGGAGCCCCAGCCGTTACCCCTCAGACTGGGGGACAGACCCATGTTGTGTGCCTGACTTGGAGGCTCCTCCTCCGGTGTGCAGGGGCTTGATGCAGGGGGGAGGAGACCCGTGTCCACAAGCTCAATGTTGCTGAGCCAGGGCAGAAGGTAGGACAACATGATCTGCCTGCCGTTGGGGTGGGTGGTTGAGAAACGCTGGCTCACCTCTGGACAAGAAAGGAAATGGTTGATTTGTGCCTTTAAATGTGTTCAACAAGAGGAAAGGAGGGACAACTTGTTTAAACCTTTCAGCCCTATGGGCCCAAGAAATCATGGGCGTAATACACACAGTAAAAAAAGTACTAAATCAGGACGACTACGTTCAATTGTCAATCAAAGTTTGTACTCTGATGTTCATAAAAGAAGGTTGGACGTGCATTTTATTGCTAATGTGCTCTGCCCTTTGTTCAACTCAAATTTGACAAATATGTAGTCAAGGAGTTGCTGAAGGTAATCAATCAATCTGTCTACTGGAATCACTGTTGGCCCAGTGTGATCCTCTGTTAACAACTGTGGGGAATTGAGGATAGAAATTTCACATTTCTCCTGGTTTATTCTAATTTACTCAGGCATAGTGACAGATGTAACATTTTTTTACACTGGGAATACATTCTCTGAAGTCCCTGGATGTCCAAGGACTCCAAGAACATGCATATGAATGTTTTTATCGTGGAGTAATCCTTCATTTACGTTTGGGTGTGTATTTTTACAAACCCAAAGGCTGTGCGTTTTTTCTGAAAACATGGTCAGGGCTTAAGGGGTTAAAACAAAAAGGTTGCTGCCCTGTGGAAGGTTTTTTAATGTGTCTTCCTCAGAAAACATCCCGAGAGCTTCAGGATTTAATGGAATTACATTAAAATGGGCATTAGAAGTGGGTATGAAACCAGTATGCAGATTCCCCTCCTTACCAGAGAAGAGAGGCAAGCTGAGCTCTGGGTACATGCTGGCCAGCTGGATGGAGAGCTGCGACAAGTTGACGCTGTACAAAGGAGGCAGGGGGCCGTGTGTTCCGTACAGGATGTTTTCAGGCCTTTGCTCCACCATTCGCTTGGAGTACGCACACAGCTTTGACTCTAGAACCTGCAGACATGTCACTGACAGGTTTTAATTTGTCTCGACCTTGCTTGGTAGGATGGGTTAATGTCTGTGTGTGTGTACCTGCATCAGCTGCATGGAGATCTCATAGATTTCCCTGCTGGTGTCTGAGGCCTTGAACAACACCAAATTGAGCAAAGTCACAAGGTCACAGGGGTAATTCCTGGAACAACAGGAGACACAGGAGTGACCACATACAAGGAAACACACATGGGCAGAGTTGGCAAAAGTAGATTATCTGAGCATAATCCCATTCTAACAAAAGAAAAAACTGTCAGAGGAGTTCTTAACATATATTTATCTCTCAAGCACTGCAACTTCCTCCTCGTCCTCGCACAGATGCAGACACAAACAGAGACGGCCTAAACAGAGACGGCTTAAATTACCTTACTTAAATCATACAATGTAAAGTAAAAGTACGGCAAACTGTACCTGTTGGTGCACACGGTGGCGATAGCCTTAAAGCAGCCTGAGGCCAGCTGGTGGGATCCAGTGAAGCAGCGGTCCACAGCCCAGTTAAACAGATTGATTTGGTCTGGGTTCAGTTCCAAGAGCAGAATCACCACCTCACACCCGAGACGGTGCACCTACAGCAACCACATCATTAGGTGTAGTAGACAATGGAAGACATGAAATGATAGGTAGGGGGGAAACTAATCCCAGACTCTACAAAGCAAATTTAAAACATCTCTATGTCAATGTTCAGATTATAGAAATAGATGTAAAATATAACATCGCTAATACAGAAAGAAAATACCAGGTTTACAAATTACCCAGAGCTTGTATGACGTACCCGTATGTCATGACAGGCCAAGATGTTGTCAAGCCATTTGTAGAGATAGCCGTCAGTAGAGAGACCCACATTGTCAAACACTGGACCACAACAGAGAACGGCTGACATTGCCTGGTGGAAAACAGAGATGGTTCAGATCAGTCCGGGTCGGCATGCACACTGCAATGGATATTCATCAAGAAATATATGAAGTTGAGATTGTGCAGAAAAAGACCATATTTCTGCTTTTTCTTTACTTGTAACCTCTCACAGGGTCCTTTGCTCTGCACCAGTATTCATGTATCTAATGTGGCTGAAGCTTTGTAGGTGCGGCTCACCTTGAGAGCGCAGTACTGGTATCGAGTAATCTGATGGTTGCGGTCGCTGTAGCGGTCGAGAGGCGTGAACATGACACTGAACGGTCCGGCCCACTGACTGAAGAGGATGAACAGATGATGTCGCAGAGACTGCTGAGGGAAGAGGAAGCGCCTGTGGTGGACTGCACGAGATGGACAATCATCAGGATGAGGACAGCGCCGTCTGTTCTGAAGTCCAGCGAAATGTAGTCTGATGCTGCTAACCAGCTACCAGCTAACCAGTTAATTCTCATTCTTAACACTATTTACCAGGAACACACTGAATGAGATTGGCCACCATCCCACTGAAGTGGGCTCGGATGTCTTTCAGCACGTCCAGCTCTTTCTCATTCTCCGCCTCCAGAAGCATCCGCGTGAGGTCCACATACTCAAGGAACAGGGCACCCAGTGCCAGGGAATCCCTCTCCAGCGCTCCATTGGTGCTGTTCAAGGAGAGGAAACACGTCACAGCTGGTGATGGCTGGGTCTGAACGCCAGCTGCTCACTGGACGCCACATGTGTCTGGTCAACATGTGTAGTCTGTGTGTACACTGAGGGGAAGGCTGGGGACACACCGGGAAAAGTGAGCGACTGTCAGCTGGAGGCCACATGCTGGGCAGGGGAGGAGGGTGAAGCTGGACACGTTGTAATGATAGAGGCAGAGTGTAGACTAGGCAAGTGTTCGTCCATGACCAACCCCTCAAAGGCGAGTCTCCGAACGGATCCTGACTTTTCTATTCTAATTCATATTGTGTTGATGTATTGTTTGACTGTACATGACTGAAAATAGACAATTGGACCCTTTTGTCTCATTTAGAAGGTCTTTGCTGTTGGATTTGATCATTTCTTTCATTTCTTGTTGTAGCGGTCTGTGCAATGATGTCGATGAAACCATATAAATAATAAACATTTCAGAGGCCAGAGTCCCATCACTCTCACCTGTCACTGATGACTCCTGCATTCGCCAGCAGCTCAAAGATCCTCAGCAGCTGCAGTCTGAGAAGATCCCTCCTCTCTCTGCGCTTCTTGTTCTGAAGCAAATGATCGGCATATTACGTCTTCAAGTCCTTGACCAAACAATGTCTGTGTTCCTGCTGCTGAAAGTCAAACTGTTCACTAACATAATTCAGAACGTACGTTATATGAGCAGCTCTGGATTGTCTGTTAGCAAACGTTATGAACTGATGGACCAAAGACCACAGACTAAAAGTGGAAATGAGCTTGGTGATCTGAGCTCTCTGAATGCTTCTTGTCTAGTTGTACTTGTGTCTCATCCTACTTCCATGTCTGTGTTACCTCGGGTCTGCGTTCCAGTGCTTCCTTCATCAGTGGATGAAGTTCTTCCACCAGCTCCCTGTGAAAACAGGATTCATTGTTGCTCTGTTAAGGTTTTCTTCTAGATGGAAAACAACCTGATGTGTCAGAGCTGAGACAGATGTCAAATATGTCACCACATGGCTTGAAACCACTCCATTCCTCTCACTTTAATGTCAAATCTGTGTGGGTCTGGGTTGATCTCCTAGCTCCTTGATGATGATAAGAAGACTATTTTTGGAACAGTTTCAGATCAGAGGCTCTGTCCCTCTAAGAATCCCTTTTCCACACAACTAGCACGTAACACCATCTCTCCTCCAAAATCTTGCGAATACATTGCAATAAAAACATAATCTACTCTTAACTACTCTAACAGACGGTCCACTACCTGAAGACCAGAGCGTTTGTGCATCCAAAGCCCAGCACCAGGGACTCTGTGATCTCCAGGCTCTCAGCTCTCATCAGAGGGACTAGCTGTTTTAGTAGCCAGGCTACCGAGGGAGTGCCGATCACCTGTGCAAAAACAGAAAAACAAATTCAATAAAACCTTCAAGTCATTCAGAACTGTAAAATAACCATTTTAAAACTGCCAAAAACTGCCCTTAGCCCTGTGTGTGTGGGGGGGGGGGGGTGGGGGGGGCAGTCACCTTGTTGTCATATGTGACACTGCCGTCAGGCGTGGTGGCAGTGATCTCTGGTGTAGAAGCTCTGAGGTGGCCTGGGGACATGATGCTGGGCTTGGCCACGCCAAGGCAGAGGATCAGGTAGTTACGCCACAGAGACATGTAGCTGTCACTGGAGCCGGCTGTGCTGGTTTTCTTAGCGTTGACTGGGCTGCTGCAGGAGAAAGGACGTGTGGTCAGATGTGTTAGAGCTTTCTATATTCAGTAAGGAGCTTTTAGACAGAATGCTTCAATAGGCACAGACACTCTTGGGTTCTGTTCTGGTTTGTTAAGAATATTTAAATGAAACTGAAAGTGCTGGTGTACTTGGGGTCAACCAGTGGCAGGAGAAGCTGGAGCCGTGTGAAAGCGTAGGGCCAGGCGTATCCTAGGGCGATGGGGCAGTGTTTGGGCAGGTGCTCCTGCCGCAAGAAGATGTGCAGACAGAGAACCCAGGGGTCCTTCACACACTGGGCAAAGATCCAGACGTGGCTGGGGCTCTTGACGTCATAGGAGCTGCTCACCAGTCGAGCCGTCCACTCCACCAGCCACTGGAGGTCAACGTGGTGGCTCAGAGGTAAGGTGGACTGAGAGAGGAGACGCAGGGCGAGGAAATGAGACAAACAGAAACCGGGACCCTCTGCATAAAAAACAGGACGTACCGAGTCAGACACGGCCACATGAACAAAGCTGTCCATGACAGCCGGGCTCAGCTGGTCCATGACCTCTATCATGGGTTTGTCATCATCCTGGATGAGAACACAGTGGTTAGTCTCAGCTGCTTTCATTCCAGCGTCACACAGTGTGACAGAATTCACGCCCTGCATGAGCTCGACATCGAACCACTCCGGTGACAGAGGCTCCTTTCCTTCCACTGATGTGTGTGTGCTGCTGCTTACCTCAGCATGTCCCAGAGCTGTGAAGAGGCAACGGATTTCTCTCAGCACACCAACCGCCAGCTTCCTTGTACTGATCTGACAGGAGCAGAGGAGCAGCAGAGCCAGGCCCTCCACTGCATGAAGGACTGCACAGTGAGGGCTCCGCTCTGGAAGTCGGGGGCTGGCCTGATCCAGAGGGAAGGCAGACAAGAAGCTGCTGAAAAACACTGTCTGTTCGCTTCACCTTCTTCTGTGTTTATGTCGCTGATCAAAGGGAAATTTATGACGTTTCAGCTAATTACTATCACGAACAAAGTGGGAAGATGCTTCATCGGACCAACTGGAAACAAACATGAGAGGATTTTTTGCTCCTCTGTACAAACCTCAACTCCACTCCGAGTCTTTCCCTGAAGCTGCAGCGCTAACCGCCACTGTGTGAGCAGCTGAAGCAGCAGCTTTACAGACGCATCTTGCAGGCCCTGATGGGTGTCTTGGACCTGGGGGAGGGAGACTTTCTAAGGTGGACATTCTCTCAGAATGGATCACATCATCCTTTGACATTACTGGTGCTGCTACTTGAATGTGGATGTTCTGACTTGGATGTTCTGTATAAGTTGTTGAAAATATTTGTCACTCATACCTCACGCAAAAGGAAATGTGTGTAACCAAACAGGACGTCCTCCCTCCAGTCGGAGAAATCCAGTAACAGGCTCTGCAGGGAGTTCTGTGAGATAAGACGAAGCTCATCGTCCATGTGCACCGTGAGTCTGAGAGACACGAGAACAGGACGTCACACTCTGAATCGGATCGGTTCCTGTGCCTTCACAGCTCCACAGTGGACTCAAGTCTGTCATCTCCTGCCTGGAGCACACGGGTCCACTGGTTGTCCACCAGCAGCTGTTCCCTCAGCCTTGGTGACTTCTACACACATCAGTCAATTCTTTGGAAGTATTTGTCTCATGCTCGTGTTCTACCATGAGCTCACGGGGAAAAATGATATGCCAAGAAACTGAGAAGCTGAGCCGTGTTTGACTCCAACTCACCTTGAAAGAAGGTCTATGAGCTCAGGTTTGGACATGCCATCAGGAAGGATGCGAGGAATTGCCGCCACACAGGTTCTGAACAGGTCAATTTTGGGCTTCCTTTCTCCACTGTCAAAGATGAACGGACAATCAGCATAAAACAACATTCAACATATTCAAAAGCTAACACTCAGCCAACTCTTTAAAAACTTTGCAACTGTTATGAATGGTAATGTAAAACACTGAGGGGGATTTTGTGACAAGTGGACTTTAAGAGGAACTGAAATGAATCCAAACAGGCGTACATACGTGATCATGTCCTCAGGTTCTTTGTTAAGCATCTGGACGCTGGTGAGCATCATGCAGCGACCCACCTCCTTGTCCAAGTGTCTGAGGATGTTGTCCAGAGCCTTTCTCACCTGGCAGTAGTAGAGGGACATGCCTGCAGGGACATGGACGCGGTGAGAGAGAAAGACGGCCGACTGAACTGCAGACATACACACGTACCTATCAGCTTGGCCTCCTCCTCAGTGAGCGTTTTGCTGAGATACGTTTTCTTTTTCTTCAGAGAGTTTCCAGAGGGTAGAGTGGCCCCCGTGTTGGGCATAGGAGGCTCTCCGTCTTTCTGCTGCAGAGCGTCAGCGATCACCAAGAAGGCCCGCAGACCTATGTTCATACGCTGTGACACAAAATACGCACACAACTGATCATAAGAGAACTCACAAGCAATAGGAGACACAGAATTACAATCCAAATAGATAACATATGTCCAACAGTCTAAGTTAAGATGAGTTACTGCTCCGACAATTAGGAAAATATAAATAAAACTCAAATGCTCGTTAATTGTAATGTACGTTTTTTACCTCAGGGTTGAGACTGAAAGCTTTGGCAGGTTTCCCGACACTCAGCAGGTCAAATATGATCTCCTTCATCGCGAAATCCAGCCTCTCCTGAACAGAGAAGTACAACTGGATGTGTGGAGGGAGGGATGTCTTAAAACTGAAACTGACAGCTGTTTCTCTCATGGACACTGATGACATATCAAGCAACTGCAGGAAAGCAGCTACTGACGTCACGTGGTTGGATTCTCAGCGCTAACAGAGCCAACATCACATGGCTTCATGAGAACGCCAACAGGTTCACGTGGCACCACACACCTGTGCAATGAACTGGATGATCTTGACAAAAATATTGAGGGGCATGTCTCTGGGGACGACGCTCCGACTCCCTTTGGGGAACAGAGTGGAGGTGATGGATGTCAGACGACTGAGGGAACAAAGACAGACAAGAAACATTTGATCAAAAACCTCAACGTGGGGAGAGAATTTTGTTCAATGAGAAGGAGGCAGCTTTGCTTTAAGGATCTAACTCTGCTGAGTAGAACCACAGCAGCCTGTTACCTTTGAGTTCCAGTGTTGCTCTCGCACTTGATTCGGATCATGTAAACCCAGAGCAGACGGTAGAGTGACTCCAGAGCAACACGCGCCATCTTGGGGTCTTTATTCTGACGACGACAGCAGAAATATCTGTTTGTTCGTGTGTCTGAAAAGGGACAGAACACTGACTGTGTCTGTGCCCTATACCTGTTTATATGTGTCAGCATTTACGATAAAAGAAGTATAAAGCTCCACTCAATGCACTGTTTGCCTCCAGGTGTCGGGTGACGCACAATGAGGGAGGTTTTTATGGTTCAAACTGCTGCCAGGACAATGGTTTACTCTGTGATGTTCACTGTATGTTTATGACTTTTGTTTCCTCCGACAAGCATTGACTACGACGACAACACAGTCCTTTCTTTATAACCTGTAATTATTGTTTCAACACCAAGCTGAATAATCAGAAGCAAAACAAGGAAACATGTTGAGTGCTCGTGCATTCAAACTCCTTTAAGCCATAGAAATAAACAAGGGACAGAGAGGCCGACCTTGAGGTTTGAGAGGCAGTTGTTGAGGAAAATGTGCCAGCGGCTGAGGAAGAACTGCTTCTGACTGACGCACAGCAGGCAGGTCACAAGAGGATAGAGAGCCTGGCGGTGAGACAGAGGACAAAGGAGTTGTCGAACCATCGTTTGGATCGTTTTACAGAGAAAGGTCACAATTCTTTTGCTGAAGAAATGCATTCAGAATTATGTTCTTTAAATTGTATGGACAAAATCTTATACAAAGACCGTTTTATCGAAGAGAAGCAAAGAGAAACCCACTGCTAGTGTGCCTTCCATTGATCGTGTAGACAGTTGAAGTCTGAGACTTTTATTTAGACAGACAGAGAGAGGGATGTGCCCTTCACACACCCTTCATATTGTCTGTGATTAGCTAATATCCTGGTTCCATGTCAAACAGATTATTTTCCTGTGCCGTGAACGTCACGCCTCTCGTGGAAAAACGAGGTGAGGCTCCTGTTGTCGTGATGACTCACTGCTCGAGCTGCATGGGACTCAGGCATTTGTCGCAGTGCTCATGAGGGCAGCGTGGACGCTTTCATCTGCTATCACAGGCACCCGGTTCCAATCCAACGGTTCCCAGGATGCACTGCAGACACTGGAACCCCCCGAATGTGTCCTTAAACACACCTCGCTAACGGCCGGTGTGTCAGTGCAGAGGAATGCATCATCACCTGTCACTTCTTATCAGAGCGCTGATTTGTTTTCTGTCACTTACACAGGCAACGCAAAATAACTATTATGGACATGAGTTAGCATCATTCCAATCATGTCTGTCCATTCTGTGCTATCCTTGTCTGCAGTGGGGTGTGTCAGGCTGGTGAGTCAGACCCAGAGGAATGTGTGCAAACAGCAGCAAAGACTTCTTTCTTATAACCGAGAACATTTTAACCCAACAACTTAGATCAACCTGATGTCTGATCAGAGTTACATTAATAAGACTTGAACATCTCTGGATAGGAGGCACACAGTTAGCTGCCTGGGAACAGTGAACCTTTCAGCAGGTGGACAGAAACACAACTCCAGAGGAGACGTCGTGCTGCTGGATGTGTCACATGGTTACTAACAAGTAGGTAATGATATGTATGCTTAGGGGTGTAAACCTCCATCTTGATAAGAGTAATGTTCCCCGTCCGGTGCTGCACTGCCATTTCCTCCCCGCCGGGAGACAAAAACAGAGTTACTGTAAGAGCTTTCACCAACTGCTCTTAATGGAAAGGAAATGAAGAGCGATAAGAAACTGAAAAACTCACCAGAGAGTGTTTCTTCCGAGAGGACAGGTCCAGTGTGGTGTCATACAAACTTTCCACAAAATTCCTTAGACATGGCACGTTCACCTCGTTCTTCACAGTCTAGGGAAGTCATACATTCCAGTCATACATACAGTCATACATTCCATTTTTCTGATATATAGGGAGATGTTCATGTGATGTGGAGGCCACACATCCAGATGAGACGTACTTACAGCAGCGACAGGTACCAGGATTTCCACAAAGAGTCCGGCTAACGAGTGTTTAATATCTTTATCCTTCACTTCCAAGAAATACTGTGCACACTCCTGATTGAGAGATGAACAGGTTTAAATAAACATAAACATCAAGATCACTTCACGAAATCCCCAACTCTTTTCAGGGAAGGAAATGAGAAATGTTCTCAACACTGCAACCACCATCAATGGTCCAGTGAAGGAGACTTCATGTCTAATCACTACAGTCAGTTCCATGGACTCTCAGAAACTCAGACATCAACAAACAAGAGTCTTTGTGTCTCAAATTGCGTACTTCCATTAGTACACTTCTTAGTAGTACACTACGTACACTATGTACTTACTCGTGAAGTGCGCAAATTGCCACGCACTTATTGGAAATGACGTGAAAATGAAACTTTCAAATTCTGTGGATATTTACAACATCAATCTCTGACATCACAACCTCAATCTACAGTGAAGACGACAATTTATCACACACAAGCACCAAACGTACACCACAACGTCAATGACGGAATGTGCTGTGGTTTACTAGCTAGCAAGCTAACGTTAGCATTGTCTCCAAAAGTCAAAAGTCCAAAAGTTGTCATTTCTACCTCACTAAGATGGAGGACGTTGAGGGTGGAAAGTGTCCATCAAGCCACTGAACTTTTGACTGAACATTTGACTGAACCTGTTGAGTGAATGTTGTATGCTACATTTGCACATACTCATTCAGTGTGAACACACTTATGAACTTAAAATACTTTAAATAAATAGTTTAAGTATAGAAGTATGTGATTTGAGACACAGCTTTTGTGTCTCACAGACACCTCTGCTCTGTGTCAGCCCAGAATACCTGCATAAACTGGAAGGAGGCCTCAAAGTCCTCCACTGGGTACATCTTGATGCGGAAGAACTTGAGTCCCATGATGAGGCTGATGGTGGACTGGATGACATAGGGGCTCTGCTCCTTCTGCCTCAGCTCCTTCAACTCTGATATGAACTTCTTCCTCACTCCTGGGAACCTGATGGGGGAAAAGCATCACTAGGGTGGTTCAGGCCCAGCTTCAGGCCCACTTTGTCATTCCTATGCTGGCAACAATTTTTCTCATGCCTCTTGTGCACTATTCCTATTTGTTTGATATGCTATCAACTATTCCATGGTTTTGCAAAACACCAGATAGACCGTGTATTTCGACTGAGATATTTGTGTTTTCAGCAGCAGACGTCTTTCCGTCTCTCCTCTGGAGGCTCATCTCTCGGCGTATATGGAAGCTGTGATGAAGGAGCAGCTCAACGCAGCTCAAAATTATTGAGCAACTCACATTAAGTCTGTCAGTTGCTATTTAACTTACTGACTCCTGGTTTATTTCAGATGACCAACGTCAGTACGTGATGCTGGGGATCGAACTTCCTCCACAGACACATGTGGACGCTTGTGTGCTCACGATCCGGAGGGATTTCTACTAACAGGATTCAGCCAGGCTAAATTTAGAATGGCATTTGGAGGGGTGATGTAGAGGGAATGTGTGTGTGTGTTCTTATGTGACTGCTTTTTTTTTTCTTTGCAGCTTTGCCACAGCAGGTAAGCAGACAGAACAGCCCTCAACCTTTTGTTTAACATAAAATGCACATAAACCCTGTAAACTGCTGAAAAAACCTATTGCCAAGAAGAAAAGAATCAAACGTGCTAGCGGACTGTATGCTGTATGCTAACACCAGAAATAAATACTGCTGAAAACCAAGTCAGTGAGTTCAACAGGAAGTGGAGTTGATCATTCAGTGTGTTATACGCCTTGTGCGTATGCAGCAGCCTAGTGACCCCAACAACAAATACAAAAATTCGCCAAGAATATGTTTTCAGAACCAAAGTGACGACCTTGGCAGTTGGTAAATAACGTATGTGTCCATCTGGTACGAGTACTTTGTTATAAAACGAACCTCAGAAAACACTGTAACTGATGCTTGCAGGTTTAGATAAAGACGAGACTCGACTAGACCAGGATAGATAGGGTTAACTTCCTCTGGTTACAGTTGAAAGTGTGAACCCACGTACACCTGGAATGTGAAGAAGGCATGGAAGAGTGCCTACCTGGACTGGGCAACCACTCCCACCACCTCAGCATAGAGGTCAGCCACTATGTGCATGTTGCCTGTGTTGGGTCCCAGGTACCTAAAACAATCATCACCATATCATCACACAGATTTCTAGTATTTGCCACCACAATATAACGCCACCCCTACCTACCCTTCCTTATATTTGAAGTGCTTGAATGCCAAGTTTATAACTTCTTGGATCAGTCCATCCAGAAGAGGGTGGAGGGGGATCTGGATTAGGAGAGGAAGAGGGTTAATTCAACATTAGTCTTATTTTTATCACATACGTACATGCTGCTGTGCAAGAATGGAACAATGTTCCATACTCCTAAAGGCTTCAGTAAAATATTCCTTATTTTTGCTGCTGTTATCATTTGTATTATTATGCATGGAGCTCTCTGGTATTTAAAACAGGACTAGACTGAGTATTTCAGATTGTTCCAGCTTGAACCATGTCTGTGCTACAATGTGAGACTCACCTGTTTTAGAACTTCTATGAGCACCAACGAGTAGATGAAGTCTATTGCCAGATCCCGCCGCTCAAGTAGGTAGTCCTTCTGTTGCTCATCACTGAGTCATACAAACAGAAACAGAGAGCTGTCATTGACCGCCATCATGGTCGTGGACTTGTAGCATCTCACTACTACTACTTTCAAGAAAGTTCTCCCACTTTTTAGACTTGGTGTTGGCTCTGGGTCGATACTCATGGGACTCATCTTCTAGGCCATTCTGCCTCTTGTACCAGTCAAAAAGAGTTCTGAGGATGGAAGGCAGGCAGTACTCCGCTAAAGAGCTCATGGTGCTGATCAACTGTGAAAAAGACAAGAGGATGAACCGGCATGTTGAGCAACAGGGGGCAGATCATTGCTCCTCTCCAAAGGACTGATCCCTGTTAGAAAGCCAACCTGGTCGAACTGTGGGTCCTCTCCTCTCTGCAGAGATTTGTTCAGTGGCTTCTCCTGTGACATAAGAGCACATCAAAAGAAGAAGCATGAGCAGATGCATTTTAGGATGAAAGTGACACATGACAAACTGAGCATGAGCCTAGACGCAAACATCATGACACTGACTAAAGGGATGATGTTTCTTTTGGATCTTCAACTGTCTCCAAATGGCTGTTGGAAACCTGTGATATCTGATGTATTTTTCCTCCTGTACATTCTGCTGCTATAGTACAAAATGGGGCTACACAATTCAGCCTGTGTAAATAGTGGATATGCATATACAGTATATCGATGGATATTTTATTTCTATTTGACCTTATTTAGATGTGACTATTTGACTCATTTTATTCATACTTTTATTTAATACTTTGAACACTTGAGCAAATGTTTGTTTAGTTTTTTTCTTTTCTTTTCACTTGCAACTGTTCTATTGTTTTTCTTACTTGACTGGAGCTGTTGGAACAACTGGGACAAATAAAGAACTTCTGATTCCGATTCTGGTTTCATTACTCCTCTTTGCATTCAAACTAATGTTAGTAACTATTTCATTTTGTCATAATGGAGAAATTCCACAGATGTTTGGATTGTGGGGGGGCGTGTCAGTGTCTCATCGACAGACGGCTGCTGACTATGCAAAAACTACACAAACAGCTGTCCTGCACAGACGAGGTGGAGGAATATTTTTCAACTAGGCTGAGGCCCATTAGAAATGAAAGTCCATTTGTCTGGTGGATCGTGTTTTGATTGACCTGGCTTTTAAGATGTTCACACAGTGAGCTCTCTGAATGTGTGTGTGCAGCTCAGAGAAAAAATTGCCCAGAGGTTTCAGCATTTTCCAATGAGCAGCCATGCTGGGATAAGTTCCTCACAATATAATCTTGAAGGGAAGAAGATAAAGCACAGACACTGACAAACAACATGATCAAGTTAAGAGGCTGTGGAAAACATCCTCCTCTCAAAAGATTTATCAGCATCATTGGACGCAAAAAATAACACATTATTGAAACTGAAATGGAAGGGAGAAGTCACTCACCAGTGGTTCTGCCATGATAATACGAATCTTGCGTTCAGACAGCAAGGTGAAGTTGGCGAACAAGCTTTTTAGGACAAACTCGCCTGGCTTACTCTCAGGATCCACGTTGACCGGCGCCATGGCGACCAGACCCTTCCTCTCTCCGAGGGTTCCACTGACAGGTGGTAAGGGTGGCTTTAGGCCCACTGGAGAAGCTGAAAGGGAAAGTGATCATGATCTTTAAGTGTGAGTTGGTTGAGCTGTCCGTCCGTTTTCATTGATGCCTTCTGGTTCACTCTCTGAGATCTGATCTCCTACATTTGGACCAAGTTATTCAGGAACTGGGAAAGATCACAGTACTCAGTACGTGTTTCCCATCAAAATACTCAGAACAAACTAAAACTCACACTTTCAAATCTCTTGTGAAAACGCCTTTACCCATGTGAACAGTAAACGTGAAACGTGAACTCAGGGAGGGCAGGTTCTCAGTGATTCTAGAATGCTCACTGGATCACGGTCGTGAGGTGACTATAATGAGACACATGTTCCACACTGGATTTGTGATATGTGCACATGTTTATTTATTTGTTGTGGAGTCTGAATAAATAAGGACATGAAAATTAACATGAGTGCATCGATTCAAACTGAACCATCATCCAGATTAAACATGCAAAAGTGCCTTTATACAAGACCTTCTATACAGACGAAGCTCAATTTAGCCATGAAAAGCTTCATTCCTGAATTGTATCCAGCTGTGATGACGTGTCATTGTTTTCACCATGGAAGAGTGTGTTGTGATTCACTGGCCTAGCAGTAATTATAATTATGGATTCATCTTATACAAAAAATTATCAAAAGTCTGTAGACACGGTTGATGATTCACACCCAAGACCTCTTTGGGCAAAGTGTCTTGCCCAGGGACTCAATGGAACAACTAGGATAGGGTGGGATTCGAACTGACAACCTCCTCAAACTCCTGAGGTCGAGATGCCAAAGCTACTTAAGTTTCACATCCTTTTCATATTCAACCAATTTTCACTCTGTTTTCTCATGACAATTCTGCATTCACTCTGCATTTACTCAGGTTCTCACTCTACTTTGGCCCCCAGTGAGGAAATACACAGCGACCTGTTTTTGTGTAACCTGAGCACTGCACTCACATGATGCAAACATGCTAACATGATAAACGCACCCCACACGCTTACCAAGGCCCTTGATGAAGCTGATGACACTCGCCCTGCTCCATTTAGTTGGAACCTCCATAGTACACAGATCGTCACACCAAGTAAAGTAGGTAAGGGTGGGTGAAATAGGAAGAAAGAGGGGAATGAACGCTACTTGTGGAGGTTAAGAAGCTTGACGGTGACTGACAAATCATTGACAAATAGAAGTAATTCCTTGAAGGTGATGAGCGAAAAGTAATCCGATTATTCCACAGTTGACATTTCAGTCGCATCTGGTTCAACAAGTTTAACCAAAGTTAAACCTGTGGAGCTCCATCTTTCAGAAAATGATCGAGAGATGTGAACCAAGAGCTCCTGTCGGGACTGTCATGACTGCAGCGCTACAGCTGTTTGCCCACATTAAATCCAAACGGGACCGGAACATTCTCTGTATCCACAGACCAGGCACAGTGACACTGAGAAAGTGAAGATGGGTGGAGTGAAAGTGTCTGCTTAGAATCCCATAACACGACTGAGACCAACGTATTCCATCCAGACTGAACTAGAATGCCAGGAGTAAAGAAATAATCCACTGTACTCTTCCAGGTGGTGCTTGCGTAGATCAGGGGTTGCGTAGGGCCCCATGCTTTAGAGCTATATGAGCCATCAGACCAAATATCAATTTCTACTTCAGCTTCTAGTCCCGCCTCCAGCCAGCCATCACGTCCATCTGTTCTCTGGACAGCCCCAGTGAACTTAGCTGCTCGTTGATAAGTTCCAGTGAAGTGCAGTGCGTCTTTGACAGTGGTTGTGTGGTTGTCTTTTAACTGTCAGTAAGGCTAAAGTAAAGTCTGCAACCTTGTGGTCTCTGGCCAGAAGAGTCGGGTTGGAATTTCAACACTGCCCTGAGAGAGAGGCGAGGGGGGGTGGCCCTATATATAGAGCACCACTCCCACTGACCCCTACTCATACACAAGTGCGCACACACACGCATGCACACACAATTAGAGCCAGATAGAGAGAGAGAGAGAGAGACAAACACACATACAGTATGTGCTGTAAAAATGTGACTTGAACTCAAACTAAGTGCAACAAAAACAAACTCAACTGATTTTGTGTCTTAAATTTGTCGCAAATAAGAGGAAAAATGTGTTCAGAAATTGCATGAAGGGACATTCCAGAATTCAAAATGGCCGCTAATGCCACCAATCACCCTAGCGACTATAACCTAAAAAACTGAACACTGTATGAAGTAAACATTTGCGTTTCTACTTGTTTGGATGTGGTCTGCATTCAGTCCAGTGTGTTCTGCTTGAGAAGCAGTCTGAACCTCTAGTTTTTAAAAATTCCCACTCCACTCCAGGTCTGATCAATCTCTGCTTGAGGATTTTCTTTTTATTGTTTGCCTTTCCAGTACCCTAAGCCAATATACATGCTGGTGTGAAACATGGAGGGTGTGCATCATCTTCTGGAGGAACTCACAGGGGTCAACTGCAACACTGGAGAGCAGAACAAAGACATGACCAAAGCGAGGCAAGCCCATGACTGGACGGACACACTGACAGTTCTACCTACCGGAGTGAAATCCATTCACCGTGGTTTACCAAACATTGCCAGTGAGGAGCATGCCCTGTCCACTGTCAATGTTGGTACAGCATAGTCAGTTGGCACTGTGATACTGCAGTCTGTGGATGGACCAACACCTGAGTACATCTTCAAGAGAAAGGATTCGTCTTGAAGTGCAACTGCAAGGCTGACTGCACAGCACACATATAGAGTGCACTCCAGCATGTGGAAACAAACTCAACACAGATTCAGAGTGATGAGGATGATGGTGACATTTTGTTGTGTGGAGGTTTATATTTTTTACCTGATGTGATTTTTGACCTTGATATGAACGTTGTCATTAGTAAATGTTCATAAATGATATTCTGTGCTTTTGTGCTTCATGGAAAAATATATATAGCATGGTGGTCAAAACTAGAAAAAAGGTTAAAAACAAAGAGTTTGGGGTTTTAGGGGGTTTAGGGGTTTTAGCAATTTGTGTAATTAGTCCAATTAGTCTTCATAATAAGCCTTTTTTTTCCAAATCTTGCCTATGATATCGTTCCTTAAAACTTCCTTTCATTAGGAAAGTCAGTTGAATTTGGGCCTTTGCAATTATTATGATGTTTTCATGAAATGCCTGGCCAGAACTTTCCCTTCATACAATTCACTCAAACTTGTTATCTTTCATAAAGTACATATTAAGCATACAAAATGAGTTGTGTTTGCTTTTGTTGCAATTGGTTTGACGTTCACCACCATTTTTGCCTCAAATGCCTAGACTATGACGACATTGAATGACAAAGCACCGATGTAATTCAGTGAATAACTTTATACAATAACTCAAAGTACTATTCTGTCTAAATAGCCCACAATAGCCCTTTGTGATCGGAGTAGGAACATGTAGTGGAATCCAAGAGGGTTGTCAATGAACCACAACAGAGCACTTCCATGGAACTTTGTAGACAGGCATGACTCGGCATGTTGAAAGGTAAATCAGCAGAACCATGTCGTGTCTGGTCAATAAGAGTCTGTGTTTAATGAAGTTATGTTTAATCACATTCTGAAATGTTCATTTCGATGTGTGCAGCTTGTATTGGCTGGCTGCTGTATTCAAAACGGCTGACAAGCCCGTTGAATATTATCTAGTCTAAAGGGGAAGATGTCGGACAGGACGGTTAAAAAAAACAAAACAACATCAGCATATCAACTGTACAACTACCGTGAACATTTATTTTCACTAAATGATTGGCAGATTTGATTTTTCATGGTGGTCCAACACTTTTAATAGCATCTGTACCCCTTAACTGGAAACCATGTATGTGTGTGTCAACTCAAGCCAATGTGTGTTTATTATTTGAATACTTTAACTTGTATTAATACTAATACCTTAGCTTTTTTTATGCAAGATGCTCATATATGAAATCCAAACCAAGCTGTGATATACCAAGCATTCTAAGGGATTTTCTGGCCTTCTGACTACGTTTATTCTTATGACCTTGGAACCGACATGTCTCTGGATTGGATCATATTGCTGACTGAAGTCTTAATGAGGTGTACATCCCTGCTATTTCCCTGTAACCCCAACACTACCCCGGCTGAAAGCACATACCGGTATCTGATAAATGAGCTCCAGGCAGCTGGCGTGTCAACCACACACAAAACCACTTTTACGGTCTGTAATAACACCCACACCAAGACAGAGACTTGACAGAGCACACGCACACAGTAGGCAGTCAATATTTGGAAATCACAGCAGGGCAGCCCACTGGTGTACCTCTGCATCTTGACTGGGTGTCCAACTGGACTTAAGAATGAAGCCACCGCTTACGTCTTCCTAACACATCTCAGTTTTAATCCCCCAATGGCAACATCTGTTTGAGCTTTAACCTTTTATTCATCTTGGTTTCAAATCTCAGGAGTCACAAATACTGCATCCTCAGCTAATCTGTGTCTATCCAGACATCCAGCATTTCATTAACTACTATTCCCAAACACTGACAACTCGCCTGGCAAATGCCTGTATTTCAGTCCTATCGCTCCACCTGCTTCTTACACACCCACTAAGAACAGTCCTAAGATTTAATGCTGACCAGTTAGTCTGATGAGGGCAGGCAGCCCTACGCATTTGTTTGTGCATACTAAGAACAAGAGCTGTGTTATCTGTACTCACTGCCTCCAAAGGACTTGAGCAGAGACTTGATGCTGATGTCAAAGAAGCCGGAATCCTGCTGGCCGGTCGCCATGGCTGCAGAGGCAATGTCGCCACGGTGACAGACAGCAGACTGAGGACAGGACGGCAGGATGAGGCGTTGCGAACGCAGAAAGCAAGAGAAAAAAGGAACCCGTTCCAATAGAGAGAAGGAGAGACGGATGCGGGTGTGCACCGAGTGATGCTGATGCTGCAGCTGTTGGATGCTGACTGTGTGTGTGTGTGTGTTTGTTAGAGTGTATGAATGCACCAGAGAGACTGTCTGTGTGTTAGTGTGAGACAGAAGCAGTAGTGGGCCTTGCCTCCGCTCTGTGTTGCTATCTCACTGGCTAACAACACCCACCCCCTCTGTTTTGCTCTCTCAGGACAGTGATACGCAGATGTTGGGAGACGCAAGCAGCCAATCCTCTTAGATGAAGACAGAGAGAGAGATTTTTTTATTTTTACAAAAGCACTGTATTTACATATTTATATTTTTATATTCAACTCAATAAAGGTGCTTATTATTCAGTGCTTATAATTTCAATTAAATTAATCCATTAAAAATGTGCAACTAGGAGGTTATTGTCATCGACAGAACTTAAAAATCCATCCCAACACCAACGATCTTTAAAAGCCTCCAAGTTGCCAGGGTTTTTCTTAAAGCTGAATTCTAGACAGAGTCCGGCTCTGATGTTTGCTAAAAACACTCCCCCTGTCCTCCTCGCCTTCTCTGGTCTCAACTCTGTTCCTCCTGCTAACATCAATGGCCATCTTTTCACCGGTTAAAAAATTGAGGAGCTGCCACTTTTCTTTTTTCCCTCTGCTTGTAGCCAGCTCCCATGATAAAGACTGTCTTATCGAAGAGAGAGGGAGAGAGAGAGAGAGAGATCATAGAAATGAGATGGACAGAAGATTGAGTAAGGGACAACAGAATGAGGGCTACTGGCCCACCCCAACACACGAGACAGTGAACACCTACAGTGCCTCAATCCAACAGAAAGTCTGTGAAGGGACGTGAAGCTTCCAGTTGCAGCAGTTTCTAGCGGCAGCGTAGAAACCTTAAGGATGTAGAGTTGACAACACCAAGTACCAGCAGCAAAATCACCTTTTGCTTGGGGATCAAATACTTTCCGTATATATCTCAGTGACAGTGAGTTCACTATAATTTCAATCCCACATCAATATAATTACCCAGTCTGCCTACTTCCAACTACGAAACATTACAACATTGAAGTCAGTATTCTCACCGATATAACTAAAATGCTAGACCTCCTCCTCCTATCACATGACATCAGTGCTGAAGTCAAACCAGGAACTACGGTCATCTGTCAAATCCTTCAAAAAACAAATGTATCAATATGTCAGAAAAAAAACACCACTGATATACCCCCTCCAGCAACGCTAAAGACACTGCCAAAGCTTTTCTTTCTCCCCTAGTCTAATTCTCACCATTGGAAATTACAATGTCAATTCATTTTGTGCTCTGACAACTACTAACTCTAAACCTGGTGACCTGGCATTTAAAATCAAGCTATTAAAGTGTCAAAGTCACAGCCAGGGCACATACTTTCACCACTATTTCACAGAGTAACCTGAGATATAAAAACTACATCCACAATTCCGATACACATGAATACAGCTACTATGTTTCTACTTAAACAGCCACTCCCTTCATTATCCATCCAGACCAAACAGACTTCATCAAAAACACACTCTTCTGCAATCTTATCAACCCAACACAATAAACAAAAGACAAAACTATAACTGTATCATTAAAACAAACATTTGATCCAATTATGTCCCTTTGGTGCACAGCGGCAGGTGGAAGTGATGGAGGATTCAGGACTGCACACATACATATCAAGGCTCCATCTGGTGACAACTTTGCTGACATAAACAGAAACACTTTCATTCCGTGAACGTCCAACTGATCTGTGATACAATGTGTGTGTTGTTAAACATTGTTGCACAGTGACAAATCCACAGCAACTACCAACTGCAGATGAGTGCATCGCTGGCATAACTGGGAAGACCTCACTGTCAGGAATCATTCCGGACAGCTCCATCCTCCAACCGCGTGCCAACTGGGCTATAACGCAGGAAGGCAACATCACACACGGTGCATCACAGATCAGATGGACATTCGCTGAATGAACGTTTTCTAACTCAGCAAAGTCATCATGATGTGTGGCAGGTTTCCATCACTTCTACCATCACTTCGATCTTCGCACAGATCGTACGACATGGCTTTGTTCCAGATAGACCATTGGTCTATTTTGAAATTCACATACATACATTTTCGCCATTATTATTTGACTGTGATCATTTTTCCATTCCTGTATCTTCTGGCGGAACTTGTATTCTAGATAATTGTCTATCTAGATAATTTAAACGAATGTGACAAACCCATATTTTTCCTGTTTATCTTAGTTAGGTTAATTTAATTGTCTTTTGTTGTATCTTTATAGACAGGGATTGATTTTGTTGTTTTGATTGTTGTTTTGGCCACTGCACCTCTCTGAAGTCTGAAGAAAATAAAACTGCTACTTTTGGACATTGAAGCTGGCTGTGACCTTGGGAGTGGGTAGAGCGGTATCGTGTGTGGCCCAGGCTGTCGATAGGCCTGGGTCATGACACCACTTGTCCCCCATTCACTTAGGACTGCCCCTACTGGAGAAGTAATAAACTGCAGAAGAAGTTGCCGTACTTGCAGACAAAATTGTTGAATATCCAACTGTGATACCATCAGGAGAACAGGTTGATCTCCTGATTTAGACCTCTGCCACATTCCTCCCGGCCGCGCTGATTTCAACCAACCGTCCAGCTTCATCTACAAAAAGTGTAGTGTTCACATGCTGTGTGTTCAACATCTCGATATGACTTATATATACTTATACCATGGTGGATGTGAATGCTCTTTTCTGATTGGCTGACAGCTATGTGTTAAACCTGTTTAATGCACACGTAGTCCAGCTCATGGTTAACTCTTCTAATGTCAGCGGTAACAACAATTGCAGCTTTCAACAACAGCGTTCAGATCGACTGGACATTTTAGGAGCAAAACAAGCAAAATGGATGATTTTAACATTTCTCTCAACTTGTTTGGAGAGTAGAAGAATTGGGACGAGTGGGATACTGGGCGTAGGTGTGCGTTAAATGGTTTTAAGACGTGGGGGTGAAGAAGCTGGATAAATGAATGATCTAATTTCTGTCTCAGAGGTTAATCGACGGGTAGGTGTGAGAAGTTAAATATTCCACACATATGTGTTAGTTTGTTTATCTGACCAGCTTGACGCTGTGAGCTTCTCAGACACAATGTCCCCTTGACACAGCTCGTCTGATCAAATAGATAACCGATGGGAAGAATGTGTGAATGTCTGAGCAGGTTTCATGCCTGGCATACCTGTCCATGACATGAACACTGTAGTTGTGCACGTGGTGATGGTTCAAAGCGATAACAGGCAAAGTATGGCAGGCAACTCTAGGTGAGCGCTACATGGCCTCATTCCAGGGGTGTCAAACTCCGGGACACCCCTGCTCTACACACTTCAGAGTTCAAAGAAATTACAGCTACAAATGATTCATTTCAGCTCTAATCACACTGAAAAGTCTCTGGATTGATTTCTCTTCTCACACATATCCCTCTGTCACGCTCGTCAAAAACAGAACGTGTTTTTTGTCTTGGTATGTGCAGTACTTGACACAACGCGGTCACGTTCTTAACATAGTTCGTCAAAAGAACTACAAGAGCCAACAGCATCAAAACATCCAGTGGATTTTCCTCAATTCAAACAAACAGAATGTAGTTAACGGCATTAAGGTCATTTGGTTTATTTTCTGTCCGCTTACATGAAAGAGGAGCAAAGAGAGGTCTGAAATTTTTCCTCATTTCAGTAAAACAAACCCAGGGTTTTCGCTGAACCTTTGCTTTCTTTCACATATTACATTTTCCAAGATTACTAAATTATCAACCACATTTTCTCATTGTACGACAACTCAAACACAACAGCATGTCTTTCTCCTCACACAGTAGAAGAGGATTCGCTGAGAGATCAACAAACTGAAGGTCACAATTATCACATGGTCTAAACGGCCACACTGTCTTTATCGGTCACGTCCTGATGCCTCAGCAAAGGAGAACCTTCATTGTGGCACACAGCAGTAGTCAGAGATCCAAGAGAGGATCATTATTTCAGATGCGGGTTCAACCCGTCTATCTAAGAAACCCCTCAGATCATGACAAAATGTGCCTTCTTCATACAAGTGGAAATTGGCCTCACAGAAACTAAAGATGTTGTCTGCGCCTACCTTCAAGGATCCGCGTCCTCTTTCTGGACCTTGACTGGATTTTAGTAAATCTCCCAGTGAAGGCACTGGCATCATACATGTCCAGTGACAGAGAGGCAATGCGATCCAGAAGAATCCTCTCCTGGCCTTGGCTCTTGTTCTCCACATCCACGTCCTGACCTTGACACAGAGGGGCGTCATCCCCGTGGTGTAGTGATCCATTTTCAGCCCCAAGGCTTGCTGTGCTTCGTACATCTTCTTGAGACATGTCTCAGCCGTGGAGCTCAACAATCCCAGTGGTTTCCTGTCAAATGCTGGCTGTCCTCGGAGGTATCACAGACACTGCATGCTTCACCAGCTGACTTTAGCAGGAAAAAACGAGCATTCCTTCAGTCAGTCTTAGGATCCTTTCTTCCATTTCTCTGATGTTTCTAATGTCTCTTCAGAGAGGGTTCAGTCACGTACATCCAATCCAAAAAGCTCATTGCATTGCTTACGACATGTCACACTGAGATTTGAGGTTTGACCTCTTCCACAGCTCATCTTCTTGCTTGAGATCTTTCCATTTTTGAAAATTCTGCTTTCGAGATCATCGTAAAAGAAATCCTGCGAAATCCAGGTCCCGCTTTTGCTCTCACCTGTTCCTGTTTCTTTCGCTTTGAGTCTCTGAGGCAGCTCTACTTCTCCCTTCTCTCAGGTGGTGAACAAAGGAGGGATCCAATTCCAAGAACGCAGCATGATTGGGTGGTTTGAGAAGTTTGGGTGGATCTCTTATCCCTTCTTTCTCTTTCAGCCCTTCTTGTCTTTTTTCTTGTTCTCAGGGGGATTTTCCAACTATAACTTGCTCTTCAAACTTTCTGTCTATGAAATCTAATCCACACACCTGTTTCCATGTCCTTTCAACTCTTTCTGTCTCAAATGATGATAAAACGTGATAGAATGGTGTGCATCTGCTTACTTCAGCCAGTCAACACATGGTATGTGGGTGTGGGTACGTGTTGAGTCCCTGTACTCACTGGTAGAGGCTGTTTAGCCAGTTACAGTAACCTCAATGTGATGGTGTAGGATTACTCAGGGAGGACACACCCCTCTGCAGACGGGAGAAACAAAGCAAAACACAAACAGGAAACTCCTCCACATTGGAACATTTGAGGTGTTCTAAGATGTTAAACTTGATTAGTAGATGGATTTGAAAGATACATCTGAGGCAGCACCAGCATGAGAAATCCTCCTCCTTGAAACAACAACGGTGACAGATGACCTGAACCTCTGGCCACAGACATCGTCATGCTGACAGACCTAGGTAGAAGTAAGTGACCAGAGACGAAGCCAAAAAAACAAATCATCTCCTTTCTCCCTCCGTTTCACAACAATAAATGTTACAGGGAATAATCTGAGGCACAAATTTCAGTCTCAGTAGTGAGCAAGAAAACTTCACAGAAAATCTTATCGTCACTTTGAAATTCAACTTACTGAGAGTTCTAACTCAATTTGGTCATAATCCAATTTAAAACGGGTTGTTTCACCCACATGCTCTCTTTGTCCGTCGTTAAGGTAGAGAACTCTCCGGAGAAACCTTCCCTCAGGTGGCTGTTTATGGGTCTTATTGCCATGACATCAGCTCCAGTGAGTCTCACCCAAGAGCTCCTGTGTGTGGATGTCAAGAACAACGTAACTTGAATTCTTAAAAACAGATCACTCATTTGATCTTCATGTACAGAACATTGTCGCACAAATGCAAAAGAGTAAAATACTGAATCAACCTTCATTTTGAATTTTTTCATTACTTTTATGAGTGTATTTTCTGTACTTCCAATGTCACGTCACACTGGTTCTTTGTGCACACATTTATAAGCAGTTACAAATTTGACCGAGACGCCAAATCAACAGACTGTCTCACATAGCCCACTACGAACCAGTAGGGGTCAGCGTATTACCAGGAAGTTGGTGTGTCCATCTCCTATTGTAAAAAAATAACAACGAGAAAGGCTGAAATACTGAGGGAGGTTGACAGAGGGGCATGCCCTC